>CAJPEX010000209.1:0-143745 GCA_905338405.1 Notodromas monacha | reverse complement strand
AGTCGAGAGCGAACGTTCTTCGAGATTTTCGCGGGATCGTTGTGTGTGTTTCGATATATACCAACTTTAAAATAGGGTGTTTTGCACCCCGGTCGTAGCCCGACCGAATTCTTGTGTTTTATTTAAACTTCACTTTACAAACTCTCAATCCTAAATTCTAATCTTTACCTTGTCGGGATTTATTCCCAACACCTGGCACTGAGAGATGCGGATGAGCAGGATGGAAGCTCGTGCTACCATCCGCCAAAAAGTGCCTGCTGCCAAAACTGGTTTTGAAAGTTGTTTGAGTCAAAGTTGTAGAGGAAGCCAGCGGTGCCCAGTATGGTCACTCGCTGACTTCACTTACTGAAAGAAGCATCTCCCTGGGAGCTCCCAATTGTGTTGGTTATTATCCTGCTTGTTCTGCTTAGGTTCCTGATTTGTTGTGTGTGGTTGTGTTTGTGAATTATCTGTATTGTTTGCCTGACTGTTGTTAGAGCACTTGAATTAAAACCTGAAAGATTCTTGGGACTCCTGTAAGGAGGATCCGGCCTCGTAAAGGCTGATTGCCCTGTTGGTTTATTTCATCAGTTGTTTGTGAATCCGGCCTCACGCATATGATGCTTAGTGTACCACAAGGTTCCACTGTATTCATATGAAAAAGAAATGTTTCTTGTGAAACTGAGTGAAAAAAATTCTCAGAATTTTTTGCAGTTCTGAAGGCTCAAGTGCTGTTCTATAATGTTTCAATTTTTTTGTAATTCTGTATAATTAACCCAAACTTCCCCTTTTTTCTTGGCAATTCAGTCTCACAATATATTGATTCTACAGTTTTGGAGAACTCTGTCTCAAAAACTCTGGTACCCAAAGAGCTTCATCTCAAGGTACTGCCAAAACTTTCAAAGTATCCCACAAACATTTGCTTTCAGCCATGTTGTTCATCAATGATGGACAGCTTTAACCCAGCTCTCTCTCTGGTACTCTTCACTACTGCACATTCCCCTGAGTACTTGTTTTGAAAAGTTGAAAAAAAAACCTTGACACGTTTTGCAGAGATAAATTTCAATCAGGATTAAAGTCGGCTGGTAGACAAGAGCTCGTGTATATACATTGAGTCTGGGTGGTAGAATATACCTATGGAGTAGGAAATGGAAACCTTTCAATTTCCTCTGGTGATGGGCGTTGGAGGGGATTTTCTTCTCCTTCTTCTTCTTATTTTTTTTTCTTTTGTGCGTCCCCCGAGGGGAAAAAGGGGGACTGAATCTTCTGCTGAGGGCGAGTGCAAATAAATGTCGTGTAGGATCTGCAAGGGAACATCAAACACTACTGAGGGCCTTTTTTCCGCCTCTTGCTTTCCATCTCTTTTTTATCTGCCAATTCTTGGTGATGTCCCGAGGGAAATTCTGCTTCTCCTATTCTTATTCCTCACGCCTCCCTTCGCGTCAAGAAATATATACGTATTTTTTATTGATACGCTTGTATGAATGGCTTGTAAAGAGAGCTAATCAAAGTTTAAAATTTTCAATCGAAAATGTTGTCGTTCTTTGCGTAAATTTCGAAGTTCTTTGCAAACGAGGAAATTGTTTCTAGGAGTATTAGATAGAAGGGGTGGAAAAGGTTTTACATTTTATGGGGATGGCTTGACAATTCTCAAAATGCAGTGAAATATTATTACAACAAATTAACTCACGGAGATGTAAAAAAAAATTGGTCAATGAAAATAAATTGTTATAACCAGATTTTCAAAAACATTGACTGGTAAGATTTTTAAAAATGGAACCTGCAAGATCTTATGTGAGGAAAAGAACTTGAAGGATTTTCTCAACCACACAAAAGGCAAAAAGAGACTGAATTTAAAGAGCTATCTGGGCTATCAGCTTATTATTCTTGGTGAATTATTTTGGAAGGGCTAAAGCACCTTCAAGCAAGATTTCAAATTGGGAAGAATGAAAACACAATTTGATCAGCCGGGCTGTGGCCGGAACTTTTGTCCTAGTTTAAGATGATATATTGACACAAAATATGATAAGCCAAGACAAACAATCAAAAGTACTTCTTGCAAGAAGCAAAAAGGTTCAGAGACCAATTTCAGAATTGGTGATTTCTTCACACGTGAACAAGTTCTCTGGAGATCTGATCAGGTCAGCAGCACAACGCAGAGGGAAAAACATATGGTTTTCAATTGACGATTACAACATTCTGGATTAGAGACTGAAGGCCAGACTTGGCCACTTTCATTCTTTCTTTTAGAGATAAGGAAATTGTCCTTGGGTGAGCCTGGGAACCAAACCTGGGTTTGGTTCTCAGGCTTGCAAGAAATGCTTCAAGAGATTAGTGCCAATTTTTACTGGCGCCTTTCTGAAATGAGTAAATTACTTGCTTGAACTCTTTAAGTTTTTTCAGATGCATATTTTTTTACTGACATCTTCTTCCTTTTGTGGCTTTTTCAGATGTTTTTCAAACTGAGATTTTCAAAAAGATATTAAAATGTCAATAAGAACTCATACTCAGAATAACAGGTAAGTGCGCTAAGTTTTTCTAAGCAATTCCTGAAAAGATTTGTAAGGTTATGTTGCAAAAAGCTTACAGTTGTTAATTATCAGTATAGTTTCTCAAGCATTGAACCCATTTTAATCCTTGGATGGTGGAGGGTTCCTGGCTTTCCTTCAGCAAAGTAAGGGTTTTTTCAGGGGGGGGGGGGGAGGAATTTCAGATTGACTGAAGGTCAATGAAATGCCCCCAAGTTTCCAAGGCCTAAGTTGGATGAAATCAGCGTGCAGAAAATCCCATTGTCTCAAGAAATCCCCAATGTTAATCCTATGCCATGCATGAAAAACATTACCCAGAGAAATTTTTGTAGGTAACATCTTCTGCGGGATTATATAAAAATTTTAGACTTTTCCCCAAATTATGCCTTGGCACAAAAATGACATTTTTACACTCTCAAAGCTCATGGGGACAAAATCTGGATAAAGCATCCCACCTTTTCCGACGCAGGTGAATTAGGAGTGATTTTTTCCTTGATTCCACTTTCATTTTATGTCCCAAGAATCGGTCAAAGTCATACTTTGAATGGAAAATGTAAGCCTATGCCTGCCTTCATTGGGCATTTTGCATTAGGAAAATCACAACACCCTCCTCAAAAAAGTTTTTTATGCTGGTATTGGCGAGTTTGTTGTAATGCAATTTTTATTACACGTTTCAAATAGGATTTATGCTAGGGCTTTGAAAACAGTTTGTTATATACTGAAAAATATAACGCAATATTTCTGCATTCAGGACATTTTTCATTTATATTAACTAAAGAAAATATTTCCTTCTTGCATTAAGATGAATGAAATATAACTATAAATCATGCTTTGGTTTCAAGAGAGTGATTAAATGTTTATTTTCTGTAGCATTGAGCATGATTTTGTGTGTGAAATTTTCGTATTGTCCGGATTTCTTGGAAAAAATGAGAACTGAAAGTGGTTTTTAAAATGTTCAAGATTTGAATAGTCTGAATTCACTATGTTTAATGTACGCGTTCCCCAGGTATAGAATGAGATCTTCCTGAAATGGAGCAATTTGTGAAAATGGGATCCCCGTGGTTATTCCCAGGGGCCAAATAAAAATGCAATAGGATATCCTGCACTCTTTGTTATACCCGAGGACTGAAAGGTAAAAATGCGACCAGTTTGGGGGATCCTCTCTGGTGTACCCAGTGAGGATCCCCCATGGAGATCCTCACTGACAAGATCTCTTCTGGAAAATACAGGAAACTCCGCTTTCAATTCAAGCCATAATAAAAAAAAATTTCTCGTGTGGAGATGAATCCTTCTTCAAAAGAATTTCCGCAACATTGGGGGGAAAAAAGGGGGATCCACTCAAATTATCTCGAAGCTTCGGAAAAATACTCTCGTCGTTTAACGGTTCACTGCCCATGGCTGAGAAAACTTCCTGGGATAACATGTGTTTCTTGATTCGGATTTCTGGAAAGCAGCCATGAAATTTTTTCTTACCCTGACCCTTCTCAGAGGATCCTTTTCCATATATACTCTGTCTCGTAACAAGATAACCCGAGTCACGAGGATCTCCATGGCACTAACAGCTGGTACTGATGGTGAGCTGTGACTTTTATAAACCTGAAATAAATACCTTGTAACCCTGGAAGTGGAAAAATATTCTTTCGAACATTCTTTTTTTTTCCTTCGCGGCTGCCAAGTCTCTTGATGAATTGGAAGGATAAAGTGGACGTTCAGAGATTCGTCATCTTCATACTCACAGGTCCATATTATTTATGATTTTATTGTACTGTTTTCGGAATAAACAGGTGTAAATAGTAAAAATTAATTCGGAGAATATTTTTTGTCTAATTTTTTATTTTCAATCAAGAGGACGGACGAACGTGGGACAGAAATACTGAATTATTCTATTACGCGAAAAAAATATTTCACTAAAACGAGACTTATAGAGACAGTTCGCATAACTTTTGAGGTATTACCTGAATAACATTCAAATCAAGTAGTAAACCATTTAATCGGCTCCCTGTTTTGGATAATGAGTAAAATATACGGAGAATTCAGACAACCTTGGAGGAACCCATAAATATCTAAAATTTTAAGTACTGTACTTGGAAATTTTCTCTTGGATGTACAGTATTTTATTTAATTTCCTTGGTGTCCAAAATAATGCAATCTCTACTGAAGACATTTTTCAATGGAAGATTGAACTGGATTTATTTTCCATGAGCTGCAACTGTTCATTTTTTAAATCAGTTTAAATCAGTGGATTATCTATACATGCAATAGTATAAAAAATGCAGTAGAATCAAAATGATAAACAATAAAATATTCCGTACCAACCATTCCATTATAATAATTCAATTCACGCCGAGAACTTGACTGATGATGCTGAAGAATTGGTCAAGGGAAAAAGTTCTGAATTGCGTCCATGATCCTTCTTCCCCTTCGTTGGTTCAATTATCATCAGCCCTATAATTCCAGCGTTGAACATAATATCTTCCGGCTTTTTTTCCGCAAAAAGAAAAAAAAGAAGAAGAAAATCTTGAGAATAGGAACCAAGTTTTTGGCACAAATGGCGCGCACGCCTTGCACATGCACCGAAACTTTTACCTCGTGGCCTAAGTTTCAAGCCATCCAACTCTGAGAAAAAGGCGAACGCCAAGAGTTCAACTTCTTGAGATTGCAGAAAAAATGGCTTCATGGAAAAAACTTGAAAAAAAAAATCCGTTCCAAGAAGTTAAAAATAAATATAAAATGCCCAAAGTAATAGGAAATTTGGCTTTTACAAAATATAAATAAATAAGGGCGGTCAAGAAAAAAAAAACTGTGAGCTGATTTTGAAAAAGGAATACCTCCTCAACGGTCCAAGCTATGAAATTTGAAAAATCACAAATTTAATCTTCATCAATCTATATTTCACTAGATAGCCATTTATCTCATTAATCTAATACACACGATCAGTCAACAGAATAATTGATTTTTATATCAATCATTCTGAATTTTTCGAAGCAATCAGCTGTGCAAGAATTGACAAAGTATTTTTGTCCATAGGAAGCAATTTTTACAAATAATTCCCACAACTTTCCTCAAAACAAAATCCGGGGAAAGGAGAAAAATCAAGATTCTAACGGCGGAAGAACTATAAACCACAGAAACGCTCCAAACTCTTGCATTGTTCGATTATAAGGACATTTTCCAGGGAATTTCCGAAATTTATGAGGTCTTGATTCAACTCGAATGGTGTATTTATTATTTTCTTTCGTGCACTTTCTTCTCTTCCTTTCAGCTATGTGCTAATAAAAACTCCTCGCGTGAGCTCGCATATTGATTTTAAATGAAGACCAGCAAACACGCGAGCGGATTCCACAATATCAGAAATATTGATTTCCTCCTCGGAAAATTACCTTGAAAAAAAATTTTAATCCTCTTAAAAAGTGGAATAATTCAGGAAATTCTCAGAGGGCGGGTCAATAATAAATTAGAACGAATTTTAAGCTGTATGGCAGCTCATAAATGGCTTAAGCAAATAATGGCAGATAGTTCTAACATTTTCGAGAGGGAGGGTCAAACTTTTCATAAATCCAGATCAGTTATATGCCTGTAAGTTCAATGATAAGACTGCAGCAACACTCTAAAAGTCCTGGAAAGGAAATTGTAATTTTCTTTGCTTGTGAGGGTTGAAGATGTTTGTCTGAAAAGGCTGTCCTATAATTACATGCACCTTGAGAAAATCAGCAATAATTTTTGGCAAGGTTTTCAATTGAATTGAATTGAACAGCAAGCTTTATTTTCCACTTTTCAGCATTCACAAGATTCAAGCAATGATCACACATCCAAACCCTCTCCCCTCCCCACCCAAATTCATCCAAAAACATTCTTCCCTTATCTGAATGTAAAACTGAGAACCAAGCTGTAAATGGATATTAAAAGAAAAAAATACATCCCCAAAAGTGCAATTGCGCAAGTACGTACTCTCTCTTCCCTACCCTGTTCACAAAAACAAAGTATCAATCATAAGAATAGCAGCATAAGCCAATTACTAAACCCAAATTGAAGCACAAGTTGTTCAACCTGCTTCCAGATAAGGTTTAGTTGATTAAACAATTTGGAGAGAATCTTTGATGAGAAATCATATAAGGTTAACAGATTATCTTGGACCTCTAAGATTTTGGAAAGAGGATTTTAATTTCAAAACTTCTCGCTGTACAGGGTGACCCTTCGCACAAACCAATCCTCATAAGTCAAATACAGTACTCTATACTTCAATAGAAACCCAAACATTTGCATAAGGATTCTGTTCAAAGAATAAAGCAATTCATTTTCACATCTACTAAATCAGTTTTGGGTGATTGGTTATCTGTAATGGAAGCCAGCCTCAAGTACTGTAGTTACTCAAGTACCATGTGCACTTTGTTTCTCAAATTTCAGAAGAAAAAAAGGGGCACGCGTCATAAGCGGGTACAAATTTTTATAGAAGTTTTAGGAAGTTATGTGTGCATTATACTTATTGATAATGGAGACATTTTGAACAAATGTAACAAGAAAACTTTTTGTACTGAAAACATTGAAAATTTATCAGATTTTTGTTCAATCCATGCCTTAAGTCAAATTTTTTGTTCTTATTTTTGAAATTTGGTGGTTTTAGATTCACTAAAAATTGGGGTGTGTGTCTTACTCAGGGATAAGATTTTAGCAAAATTTCCAACTGAAAGACCTCTGTGCACATCTTACTTGAGGATGTGTGGTACTTGAGTAAATATGGTAATTCAAAGAAAAATGTAGCTTCTTAATAAACCTCATGAGGGGCATCTATTGGAGCATATGCAGCATTATAGCCCTGCAGTATTTTTGGAAGTTTTCTTGAAGAAACAGAAACATCATTGTTGAAGTTTTCCTCATTCAAAGTTGATGCTTGAGCACTAATCCAACCCCCAGCTAGATTCAAGCACCAACAAAACCTTTCCAAAGTTTTGCGTCATGAAGTACAGTATAGGAAACCCGAAAGAGGACCCAGTAATTGTTTTCACGTGGGCGGCTTTCGTGCCACTTTGTTCGTTAATTTCATTATAAAAAATAAAATGTCTTAGAACGATGTGGTTATATCGACCAGCTCAGGAAAGAAGGGCTTTTCTTAGATGTGAGTCCCATCGATCCAAGGTGTTCAGTGAGTGTTCTATACTCTGTCGAGTGTGCGCCAGTAAAATTGCTGTGGAACTGATATTTTTTTTACTGAAATAATCAGGAAATCCCCGAAAAATGTTCATATGGGTGTTCCCGTTTTATTATTATTTTTTGTTTTGTTTTACATTTTATTGACTACACGGTACATCCAAAACTTTTCGCCAACTAATTTCGAAGAGTGGAACAGAAACAAATAAGCACTAATGAAAAAACAGAAATCGATGCTACTTGAATATGAGTCGCAACAAAAGAAGAATAAAAGATCGCTAAATGTGTCACTTATTGATGACCTTTTTGTGTTCTGGTTGCCTTTTTTCCTCTTCAACAGTAAACTTTAAAATTAACGCTAATAAACTTTCAAAATGTATTTTTCGAAGTGATTGAAGGGCTTTTTGCGAGGTATGTCCTATAGTCTCGCAGAGCCTTCATTCAATTCGCAGTCGACTGATGGACAAGCAGCAGTTTTTTATGTCATTGAATTTTATCTACAGTATATTCATATGTAATAGTACGGACATGGTTTTTTCATTAATCATTGAACTGACGAATGGGGGAAAAATGTTTTAAATAGTCTTGGAGGGAATAAAACAATAAAAAGTTATTCTAAAACTGTTTTTCCAGTTTTAGCTCTAATTATTGTTCACTATGTGAAGATAACAGGATCCAGCTAAAAGCAGGAGAAACTTCTTGAAATGCACGCAACGTACAAGTACTGTTCTTCAAATAAGTACTTGCAGCTCATTAATGTTTGGCACAATGCTTGCATCTGGTATTTAGTACAGACTGGGGTTCAAAATGGGCAGTGCAAAAATAATGTCCTCTCATAAAACTTCCCGCTTTCATTTTTATTGTAAAATAGCTCTGCTAACAAAATTACATTTAAAAAACGATTCTTTTTTTGCTCACAGAGTCAAATTAGCAATAATACAAAAATGCATAAATACTTCAATTTCATAATTGAATCGAAGTAAAATGTTTCTTGTATAACAAAAAAAGTGACGCAAGAAAAATTTTCATTTAATTTTCCAGTTTACGCAGTATTTTTAAACACTTTTGCTAAGTTAATACAACTGTGGGAAATGTAACTTCTTCTGAATCAATTGCCAGAGGCATTTATTGGACCATATTTTGTAGAAAAAAAAACATTATCACATGGATTCAAATCAAGAGTGTTGAGGAATTAATCAACCTAACATAAAGAATTGAACCATAGCACAGTGGAAGAAATTGTCAGAAATAATACAGCAGGGCAATCAGCCAGTTTGCAGCCAGGGAAATTTAATTAAAGGGGTACCTTAATTACATATCACTAGTTTTGTCTGGTCCACAAGAAATCACAATGAAACACAATACAAAATTAATGCATCACAGTAAATACAATAATGCAACACACATTCAATGAAGACAATAAATGTTTGTGCACAAATTCAGGGTGCAGTAATGATATGCAATAATGCAATCAAAAGCATTGGGGTTGAACTGTTTGAGGGAAGTTAGCAGTAAGAGCTGAATTAAAGGACTGATTATTGGGAGTGAAAGAGTGCAGGGTTTTTAAACAATTTCTACAATTTCAGCTGGATGTTCTGGTCAGGTCAGCTGATGTACCAAAGCATGCAAATTTTCCCCCACCTGTGATTTGTGGGAGAAATGTGCATCAAAGAAGTTGTGCATCTGGGGAACAGATGCACAAGGGAAAATAGGACCAGAATTCAGGCCTTGGAACCTGAAGTCCCATCTGGGCCCAAGTTCTGGTTATTCCCCAACAAAGAGAAAGTGAATTAATTTGAGCATCCAGTCTTCCATGATCCCTGGAATTGACAAATGAAAATGGGATTCACTTAATTTGCGACAGGGACAATTTGAGACAGGGCCAATTTGAAACAGAGACAGTTTGAGACAGGGGAAATTTGAGAAACGGGCTATTTAAGACAGGGGCAATTTGAGATGGACAATTTGAGACAGGGACAATTTGAGACAGGGACAATTTGAGACAGGGACCATTTGAGACAGGGACAATTTCAGACAGGGACAATTTGAGACAGGGACAATTTGAGACAGGGACAATTTGAGACAGGGACAATTGAGACAGGGACAATTTGAGACAGGGACAATTTTAGACAGGGACAATTTGAGACAGGCACAATTTGAGACAGGGACAATTTGAGACAGCAAAAATTTGAGACAGCAAAAATTTGAGACAGGGACAACTTGAGACAGAGACAATTTGAGACAGAGACAATTTGAGACAGGGAAAATTTGAGACAGGGACAATTTGAGACAGGGTGAATTAGAGATAGCAAAGGCAAGACCTTTACGTATGTATGTCTCCATCTTCTTTTTTTCAAAAGCTGTATCAAGTAAGACATATGCAGTTCATCACATATTTCTATTACAAATCTAATGAAATTGTTCATCAATTCTTGAATCTTCATTCTTGTTTGAATTGAAGGATCCAAAATTAGATGATCCCAACCACATGCCTCCCCCCGCCCCCCTCTTCTTGTTGCGACTGACTGTCAGAACGCATGCCCTCGGGCCAGGGTTTATTTTCTTTATCCTCGTGCGTGTGGGGGAGGGATGAGACAGACTGGGGAAAACGTGGCTCGGCTTTCTGGCAAACGGAGTTTGTTTGCTGCTGCTCTTCCCATCAACCCAGAGGAACTCTCTCATCTCGACTCCTGTGCATTGGGGCAAAAACGAGAGAAAAGGGGGATCCTCAGCAGTCAGGCCAGAGGGCTCAAAAGGAGAAGAATATCTCAAACCCCGGTGTGCCTTTGGTTTTGACAGCCTTCGAAGTACTGTGCTGGTTCTGGTCCATGCAAGGGTTCCTTTACTCCCTTTTTCAAGAGTTCATTCATATTCCGTTCTTTTTTTTACAAATTTTTTCAAGAATCCTTCAGATGTTGTTTTTGGGTAAATTTTTTTTAGGACCAGAGGTGCATTTTGCTAACCCTTCCAAGAAGTGGCGCCAGTATATTGATATAAATACTGGGTTAACTCTCTCAACAAAATATCAAGGGTTCAGAGAAAAGTTGCTGTAGAATGAATTGAGGGGGTTTGGATGCGGGAGTTCTGGTTATTCCTTGTGAATGCTGAAAAGCGGCAAATAAAGTTTTCTGTTCATTCATTCAATCAAGAATTGTTCCTGAGCACCCATTTTAACATGGCAAGAGAACCATATGGGACAAGAAATTATTTTATAAATCATATTGTTGCAGACAACATTGACCTGGAGAGAGTCCATCTGCATGAATGTTTTTAATTTGCATCACAGAAGGATCAAGACTTGAATAACTAAAATTTGATTTTCAAATGATTACAAGTCTATAGGTGAAAATCATCCCATGTTCACCTAGAAAAAACAGCAAAGGATTCTCTAAGATTTTATATGTTTGAAATGAAGAAGATTCTTCAAAATCAGTCTGCTTTCACTTTCAAATGCCTTCAGTTTCATTTTGAATTGAGTGTTTTTGATGTGGAATTTGCTGAGTTGATCCAAGAATTTACAGGGACTTGAATTAACTCAGAAATGGTTTCTAAGTTTAAAACAGAAAAACTTCTTAGCCAGCCCAGAGGCCAGGGCTCATAGCTGTGTTCCAAGGTTATTGAACAGTTTTTGGGACTTCCCAACAGTAACTTTTCACAAGAGACCTCTTCAAAAATCTGTAAAATATGCATTTCTAGCATTATAGCAACAACACATTCTTACCATTGACCAAAAGGGCTCAGGCAGTTGTCCTCATCAAAGATATCTTTGATTTTCTTATGATTATTTTTAATATTACAATGAGCAGCACATATAAATGCTCCCTTCAAAATTAAGAATGAACCTTGGGAATCAAAATTTGTGAATTATGATTATTGCAAAGGAAAGCGCAGAAAATAACCCACAGAAACTCAATTGAATGAAGACATGAATGAATGAACACAAAACTTTATTTGCCGCTTTTCAGCGTTCACAAGGTTCAATCAAGATTTCCATTTTCCACAACCAAACCCCCTCCCCACCCCAACCCAAATCCACTCAATGACATTTTAATCACTTCAGAGCAGGAAACAGAGCACAAATTGATAACAAAATGGAGAAAAAATCTTGAAAATGCATCATTACAAAATTGTTATAGCCTTGACCTTATCTGGGGTCCTTGGCAATTTTTGCAATGAAATATTTACCAAAATAGATTTTTTTGAGATATAACTTTGGTGAAACCCCAAAATCCAAAAGGAGCTTCCGGTCTCCTAGTTTCCTCTCGGGATTCGAAGCAGGAAAATTTGATTGCTTCGACAGCAGCAAGAGTAATCCATGCAGAAAACCGGATTGAACCCCGGATTTGAAACCCTGTCAAAAACAGGAAATACTGAACCCATACCCCCAGAAGACCCGCGGCACTCTCAGACACAGAGCTCACCTTGAATAAAGGTTTTTGAAAAAATACTCGGAAAAATACGGATGCCCCTGGGAAAAAGAAGGGGAATCCCAGAAAAGGATTTTATCCAGGATACCGGTTTTTTTTTGTGGTGAGAGAAAATAATGCTCCTTCAAGGAACTTCTCCTTGAGAAGTTCAACACCTTTGTATATACGAAACATATATATTCTGTAGTACATTGGAAAGTTTGGACCCGGAAAACTGTGTGAGAAAACGTTCAAAGGAAAACATTTCTCAAGTTTCTGTGTTCAACAGTGCGAAAACTGATTGCAAAAGTAAATCTCGAGACAAATTAACCGGTGCGAGATTTTTGAATATCTTTCTTCCTTTTTCATCATTTCCCACAACATTATTGATCCCGAAAAAAGGAACAAAGAAATGAAATTCGGAAAATTTGGTCAGGATTATTCTTGGCCCAGCACGTGGAATAGTTTAAGAATTACGGTAGAAAAATGTTCAAAGGAAAACTGTTCTGGAGTTTTTACAGTACGAAAACAAAAGTAAAAAGCAAGATAAATTAAACATTGCGAGATTTTTGAATATTTTCTTCATTTTTCATCAGTTCTCGCAACATTATTGATCCCTCAAAGAAGAAAAAAAACTAACGACGAATGAAATGCGGAACATTTAGTTGAGATTATTCTTGTCCCACGCAGAAAAAAAAATATATATATACAGTATATATATTATCAGGGAGTGTGTTGTGGTAAACTCGTCAAAACTTTGTCCCGAGCTCGTTCGATTTCAAAGATATATAGGAAAAGTTTTCAAATAAAAATGGAAATGAAAAAGAACATGTCGTGGGGGAGGAGAGATTGGGACAGCAAACATCATGGATCCCACTGAAATGTGATGGTGTTCTGCTTCCACGAAATTGGTTCCCATGCCACACGTTTAACAGAGGATCCAAACAAATATTTCTTTCCTCCGGGTTTTATTTGTAGAAATCAGAAGCATGTTTCATCAATAATTCTGCAAATTCATTCTAGAAATTATTGGAATCAACAAAAACACTCAGTTTTTGTGAATGATGACGAGGTTCTCATTAGCTTTGGAATAATTGAATTCACAATCAATAAAAAAATGTTATAGATCCCTAAGTTTGTGTCTTTGAAGAATTAGTCAAGATTTTTGAAACTGCAGACATTTTTTTTTCAAAGAATTGTGCTTTCAAATCAAGTGATTTCTAAAATGCATTTACTTAAAAGGATCTCTTTTGAGATCAGTGCGCACATTCTACACTTAGCTTGAAATTTATATAACACAGAAAAAATTTTGTCTCAAAATAGATAATGAAAAATTGTTTTTTGCCTATTTCTTTTGCAGGCTTTTCAATCAATTTTTTTAAATACTCTGTTCCTGAGTAAGACAGGCATCCCATTTTTGTGACTTTAAAGCTGTTCAAGTGTACAACGTGCTGTAATATATAATTTACATATTTTGTTTTGTACAAAGTTGTTCCATTACAATTACTATTTTTATCATCTAACATCCGCTTGATACATGATACTGTAGCTCTTTTGACAAATTCATGGCACTTCAGTAAAAAAATTCATCAAATTTTCAAAGGTGTCTAAATGGTGCAATTCCTGCAGGGTAAATACACTAGTTGGTGCATTATCAGATCACCTTCTCTTCTTATGCCAAGCATTCCATACTGATAGAAATTAGCTTAAGAAAGATTTACATTTATTGGAATTCAATAAAGAGATGCTTTCTCAAATCATAAAGGATCAAGATAAACTGTTGGCCTCATATGATTTCTCATCAAAGATTCTCTCTAAATTGTTCATTCAACTAAACCTAATCTGGAAACAACCTGAAGACCTTGTGCGTTATATTGGGTTCATTAACTGCTGCAATTGCTTCAATTTTGGCTTATGCTACAATTCTTGTTACTGATATTTTGTTTTCAATGTCAGGGAAAGAAGGTATGTATGCAAACACATATCAGTTGTGCAGTTGTATTTTGTGGAATGTATTTTCTTTTATTTTTGTTATCTGTGTGCATCTAATTTCTTTGTTTCCCATTCTGATTTAATTGAATGTCTTTGAATGGATTCTGGATGGGTGTGGAGGGGGTTTGGATGTGGGAATGTTGATTGAACCTTGTGAATGCTGAAATGTGGAAAATTAAGCTTTCTGTTCATTCATTCATTCATTCATTCACAATTATTATTTTTTAATTTGGACAACATTCTTTTTATATTTCCACAGGAAACATGATGATATTCCTCCAGATATGTACACATGCTGTGAGAATGAAGTGACAATCATATAATAGTGTAAAATGTAGTGGAAATATCCAAAATAAATACATAAAATAAGCTCCTTGTCCTTGCTGCTGGCGAAAGGGAAAGAAAATCCGTCTCATCATCCAAGATGCCAGCAGGACGCCGCGGGCTGGTGGCCCCCCAAAACACCTTCCTCGAGAACATCATCCGGCGGTCAAACTGCATGCCCGACTCCAGCTTCCTCTTGGCAAATGCTCAGATAGTCGACTACCCCATAGTCTACTGTTCCGAGTCCTTTTGCAAAATGACGGCGTACAACAGGGGGGAAGTGATGCAAAAGTCGTGCCGGTGCGCTTTCATGACCGGCGAGCTGAGCGACAAGGACACGATGACCAAGATTGAAGAGTGCTTGGAGAAGCAGAGGCAAGAGCAGTTTGAGATACTCTTGTACAAGAAGACCAAAGTGCCGATTTGGCTCCTCGTGCAAATCGCGCCGATTCGCAACGAGCGAGAAATGGTCGTGCTGTTTTTGTGCACCTTTCGGGACATCACGGCTCTCAAGCACCCCATTGAAGTCGCCAAGGACGAGTTTCGCAGTCCTGCCGGGCTCAGCAAATTCGCACGGTTTGTTATTTCCCATTTCAGAAAATTTTCCCGAATTAAAACAAATCAAGCCTTAAGAAGCTGAAGGCTATCAATAGAATCGATTGAAGAAAGTACTGTTTTCCCACGTAATCCAAATTTTCTCATACAAAAGAAATGGGAAGAAAATCTTTTTAAGCGGTGAGAACATAATTTTCTGTACTGAAAATTAATTAAAGTGCAGGATTAATACAGCATTATATTATACTTCAAATTGATAGAGGAAATTACATTTTTGAAATTTTTGCTGGCAGATTTTCAAAAAGATGCGTGGATTTTCAAATTGAAAATCTGGAAAATTTTGAAGGAAAAACATATCATCCCATCTGCTTAGTATTTTCTTCCACGACAATGGCTTAACATTTTATTGGCGGATTTATCCAGATTATTTTCATCTGCAGTATATTTTACTCAAAATGATTTGATTCCTTCTTCATCAACACATTTTTCCAGCCACTAATTGAGCTTCTGCTGTGGGCTTGTGTTACAGATTGGCAAGATCAGTCACACGAAATAGGTCAGTGATACTTGGCCACCATGGGAGCAAAGAGCCAAAGGGGTTTGCTCACAGAGCCAGTCGCCATTCTACAACGAGTGTCTCAGGCTATGCCAGTTTACAGGCGAGTATGAGTCCATTGATTTTGTTTCATGCCATTTTTGAAGTTGACACATATTTCCTCATGTCATCAAAACCTTGGCAAACTTTCAAAAACCATCGAGGCATTTCAATTTTGTTCAATAATAAGAACAATGGAATTCAGTGAATCTCTGAGTAACAAATTTAGTCCATTCCAGCTTTCCAGGTTGACTTTTTTTAATATGCATTTTGCAAAAAGTGATTTCTCTCATGCTATGATTGAAGATGTCTGTTCAAGTTATTTCAATTTTGAGGCTTCTGGGAAGCAGAATGTGAAAAATATTTTCTAGCTCCCTGATGTGGAAGGGTAAATTTACAAAAAGAGGGCAGTTCTTTTCAATAATATTGACTGCAGCAGCTGAGCTATTTCTGACAATGTCTGAAAAATGAGTATAACCTTCAGACAACAGCAGCAGGCTGTTTTCCATCTGATGGAAAATTCAGGATATTTTTGTACACAGGCACATTTGAGTTTGACAAAATGGTCAGCAAAATGCACCTGGGTTGAATAAGACTAATTCAGGATTCTTTCATTCACAGAAATCTTTACTGCTAATCTTATGCTAGGAATACAGGAAACCCCCTGTTTAGGAAGGAATCTTCATTTCTCTGTTGAAATTTTATGTTTGCAGAGAAAAAATATTGGACTTGTCTTCCCAAATTGGGTCTTGGTTCTCAGTGTCAAGAAATAAAATAAGAGGTTGTTTAGAAAGATGAATTTAGAATTAGCAAAGCTTGAGCTGAATCTGCTCATGAATTCCCTGGAACCAATCCACCTCAAATTCCCACAGTCTTACCTGAGCAAATTGTCATCCTCCAAGGACTATTTCATGAAATGTGTGAAAGTCTACAAAGAAAAATCCTTTCCCTTCATCAAAAGGTTCTTCTTGGTCAACTTTGACCATTTCTTGGTACCATTGAAGTCCTGACTTACAATCTGAGCAGACCTTGTGAGTGTCTACTGTCAATTGTTAGATTTCATCATGTGTTTGAAGCTTGTTGACTAATCTTCATCAAATTGCAAATTTCTGTTAAAAAAACTCCTTGATCCTTTTCTAAAAAACCCAAATATATCAATGCTAAACTAGGGCTTTGCCCTGGCCATAGCCTGGCTGAGCAAGCCTTTCATTTTTATAATATCATATTTACTCAAGTGCCAGTGCACCTTTTTTCCCAAATTTCAGAAGAAAAAAGGGGTGCTCCTCATGTGTGCATCATACTTGATTATAATGGAGAAATTTGGAAAAAATATAAGAAGAAAACATTTTTGTATTGAAAAAGTTGAAAATTGACCAGATTTTTGTTCAATTCAGGCCTAAAGTCAACTTTTTTGTTTTTATCTTCAAAATTTTGTGGTTTTAGATTCACTAAAAATTGGGGTGCATGTCTTACTTCAGGATAAGATTTTTGCAAAATGTTCAACTGAAAAACCCCTGTGCGCACCTTACTCAAGGGCGCGTGGTACTGGAGTAAATACGGGTAAATATTTCTTACTTGTCAAGATCTTATCCCTGACACTCATATGAATTTTTTTTTCTAAATTGAATACTATTAGGCATACAGTTTTGCAAAAATATCCCAACTGTTGCTGCAGAGGGGTTAATCTCTAGTTTCTCTTTTTTTCCACCACTACCACCATACAGGTGTCCACCAGGGTGTTTGACCACTTTGAGAACCGGTTCTTCAAGGAAGTGATGAGCCTGAATGCGGATGTGATGCCACAGTACAGACAGGAAGCACCCAAGACCCCACCGCACATCCTGCTCCACTATTGCGCCTTCAAGGCCATCTGGGACTGGATCATCCTCTGCCTCACCTACTACACCGCCATCATGGTGCCCTACAACGTGGCCTTCAAGAACAAGACCTCGGAGGACGTGAGCTTGCTCATTGTCGACAGCATCGTCGACGTCATCTTCTTCATCGACATCGTGCTCAATTTCCACACAACTTTTGTGGGGCCGAGTGGGGAAGTGGTGTCGGATCCGAGGATCATCAGGATGAACTACCTCAAGTCCTGGTTCATCATTGACTTGTTGTCTTGTTTACCCTACGATGTGTTCAATGCCTTCGACCAGGACGAAGACGGGATCGGCAGCTTGTTCAGTGCTCTCAAGGTTGTCCGCTTGCTCAGGTGAGGCTCTTGTCATAGTTGCTAGATGTCGCTGCTGCGCATCAGACGTATTTGTTGCTATATATACCCTTGATCCTCTGTAAGTCAAATGGCAAGGGACCAGCAAAAATGTTGCCTTGGGGAGGTTTTGACTTACACAGGCTTCCATTTACGGAGGGTTTAAGTTGGGGAAACAAGCATATTTGTTGTGGGAAATATTTATTACTGGAAAACTACTGGAAACTATTTACTACTGGAAAATTTCAACAGTGACATTCTGTGTCTTCAATTGCTTCTGAACCCTTGGGTGGCAGTGCTGGCATTTATACACAAAATTGTGTGTCACAAGGAGTCGAAAAAAAACAGGAAAACAAGAATGATTAGAGGAGACAAAGTTGGGAAAAATCCCAACTGTAGAAAAATGTTCATTAAAAAAGAAAAAAATTTACTGTTGGGTGTAATTTTTCTGCATTCCTGCTATAGGATTAGCATTGAGGGATTTTTAGAACAAGGGCCAGTCTCTTTCCCAGATTTTTCCTGAAAATGGCTACTCAGCCAGTAGAGCTGCATTTTTGTGACCTTTGGTCAAACTGCAATGCACAAGCATGCAAAAAAGATCCCTGCGCCACCATGCAGTGGAAAAAAAGACTCTTTTATAGCTTTTCACTTTCATGTGGAAAAAAATAGTAGTAGGCAAAAGGCCTTAGAAAATTCAACTTATATGGATGTTTCTGAAGAAAATACTTCAAGTTAGGGAGTTCTTTAATGCATTGTTCCCAAGACAATTCAGGCAGGGACTTGAAAAAAATTGGCTAAAAAGGCTTTTTACTTGACTTAGAGAGGTTTGTAAAAGCTTTGTCAAGTTCAGCTGGCATCAGAAGCTTACCAAAACCACAAACTGAGACAATCCAGGTCATGAAGTATAGGCTTGAGTGAAACACAACTGAAAAGATTAAAAAGATTGAATGCAATGAGTGTTAGGATAAATTCTTGAGCAGTTGTCAACATATACAATTGCCACGCACACCATTTTTAAAATTGATTTTGCAAAAAAGATGCTCCCATTGGAGAAATACACGTGTACATATTCATGAATACAACCTTATAAGAAGCCCCATATATTTCATTCAAAGTTACAGTATTATATATGCTGTGTAATTTCTGTTTCATGCATGAGATAATATCAAAGGAAAAATTAAATTTTGTTTGCATCAAGGCATACAGCAATGCTTTCTTTGGGAAGAATTTATTGTTTGTGACTAAAAGATTCTTTTATGTTTTATTTATACTCTCTAACCATTTTTTTTGTTCTTTGGTTATATTCTGCCACATCACACACCCAATAGTTATATACAGTAATCAAAAAAAATTCCAAAAATATGCTTCCAGTACTTGGGTGAATAAGGGTGCTTTTACCCATAACCATAACCATAACTTACCTGCAAAATAAGCTCTACTTTTGTTAAAAAGATAAAAATGTATACAATACTGCAGAAGTTATTTCTAATTCATGGAGAAAATATTGCGAAAGCAAATGGTGTACTTTGTTTGGATGTTTTATTTCAAATGCTCAGACTTGCTCGAGTGTCTGTCTCTATAAGGTATCTGTTTAATTCATCACAGCAAAAATTTCGCAGAATTGAATCGAGTCCTTTATATATTTTGCTTTTCTCTTTTATTTCGAATATATGCTCAGACTCGGTCGAGTGGTGCGGAAGCTGGATAGGTACCTGGAATACGGCGCAGCCATGTTGATCCTGCTCCTGTGCTTCTACATGCTAGTGGCCCACTGGCTGGCCTGCATCTGGNATCCTGCTCCTGTGCTTCTACATGCTAGTGGCCCACTGGCTGGCCTGCATCTGGTACACCATCGGACGCGGGGACGCCGACAACGGGCTCACTTATTCCTGGCCCTGGAAATTGGCCAACACTACTCACCGGTATGCAAAAGACACTCATACTTTTCTCCTTCTCGACTCTTTCTTCCTTTCTCTCTTTCCTTTTCAACAACTCTGTCCTGCTTCATGTCCTCCGTCTCGACTGGCATTCAGGCCACAGAACGGCGTCGTTGGGATGACTCTATATACAAAGAATAACATAAGTGAAGATATATTATTGTGGACGCTGTATATGTTGTATATGCAGGCAGGACAACAATAAAAAATAGAGCATCCTGGGATAAGCATCAGGTTCTTATTGGAGCTCTTTGAAACATGTTTTCTCTGCGCAATGATATTTATCCCCATAGGAGTAATGCTGGAGGCTATTTGCTGACTTTTATTCTGGTCTTCATGTGCATGTGCAGGAGTAATGTCATATTTTTCCTCGACCGTATAAAAGGGCAGTCTTGTAAGAATAATATCATTTGTATTCATAAAAAAATGCACTTGACTCTTGTAGTAGTTTCTATTTGGGAATCAAATGAGCAGCAAAATTAATTGAGTTATTTAATGAATGCATACCTTCCTGTTGATTTCTTTGGTGAAAGTGGTGTCAGATATAAAGGGGTACCTTGCAATTCAACCCTAATATGTTGCAAAACTAGGGTAAAATTTCAAATTGGTCAAATTGCAGCACTCCATGAAATTTAAAAATATAAGTTAAAAATGAAACAACAAAAATGGCCAAAGCAGGCCAAAGTGCATGGCAAGGGTCACCCTCATTTCTTGAAGGATAAGTGTGTGTGTGGGATTTGAGTAAATATTCTACGTAAAATGCATTTTCAAGCATTTGAGGGACTGAGATCAGAACAAGTGTATGTTAAAAAACCTTTTCCAATTTAATTTTTCAAATAATAGGTGGAATAAAAATGTACAATGACTGCTTTCAAGGAAGCAACCAGGTGAATATAAATCTCATCACCTCAAAATGTTCACTTTTTGTCAACTTGAATANGCGGTGGGTTGTCACAGCGGCAAGAGATGACAGCGGCGAGTCAGTTGTGCGGCAAGTTTGGGTGCGGCAAGCACAGCTGCGGCAAGTACAGGTGCGGTGAGTTATACCGGAGCCGTGCAAGGGACAAGTCTGTTTGACAAAAAGTCCTTTACACGAATTCAATTACATAAAAAATTAAAAATTTCAATTTTCAACACTAATTTTAAACCAAAAGAAGTCTGTTTGGCGGATTTTGTCTGTTGGGCAGGAGGAAAAACTGCTTGCAGAGCTGGTCTGTTTGGCAAAAATCCCTTACACGGGAGGTCTGTTAGGCGGGGGGCCACTGTACTGTACTTGAGATGCTTTGGATTCTCACTCACACTTCAGTTTATGAAATCTTGGCTCCTTTATTCCTTTTGATTCCCAAACTAAACTTTTGGAATGCTCAGAAAATACATGTTATTTGGTTTTTCTCAAACATTTTGGTAAAGTGAGTACAAATTAGCAAATATGTGAGCAGTAAATAAACAATGCATGTTTCAAAAGAAAAATACACAAGATAACAAGTGAAACTCTGTCAGGAGATTTAAATTTTGCTAATGACATTATTGTCATTCCAATACTGGATTAGTTTTGTCAAGCCTCTCTTGGAACAAACTCATGAACAAAATATTCCCACACACTTCACAACTGGACCAACCTCCTACAGCCAAAGAATTCCTGGAGTCCCAACATCTGTCAGCAGAAAGATTGAATTGTACAAAAGCAAAAGAATGCATCCTTTTTTGGGAGTAAAACCCCTGGCCAAAACCCAGCTGACCATGTGTCCAGAATTATTTTGTTAGAAAGTACCTTGAGACAATCTTTTCACTACGACATCTTCAGTAATGCATAAAGGCCAGGTTATTCCCAGACCAGTTCAATTCCCAACAAGATTTTTCCAGCCAAACTTGAAATTTTCCTCCATAGAAACGTTTTCGCTGATTTCAACAGGAAGTCATTTTTTGTATCTTTTTCAGCTGGAAGTGATTCAAATTTTTTTCTGCAGTGACTTCTATAGCTTTTTCTTTGAGTAGAATATTCCATATATAATTTTTTTCGTTACTATACAAATAGATGTTTATTATAAGCACTAATTCTTCGGGAAGGAAATTCTCTAGAATTCGATTCCGGTATTTTATGTTAGCCACGAAGAAGTAAAAATAAACTTACTTTTAAAAGTACTCAGGCGTTAATTGCCTTTTTTTTTTAGCTTCAGAGTCATTCCCGGAAGCTTTTCCCGCTCGTTAAACAAGGCCTAATGGACTCGAAAAGTATGTGTCAAGTACTCAAGGGTTTATTTACGCGAAAAAAAATGTCATTCAAACAAGTTCCTTGCCCCATTTCCCTTTTTGCTTCACAATCCCGCCAACATTTGCCGGGTAATTTGTTCTCACATAACTTCTGGTCCGCCCCTTTCCAGAGATTTCTTCTTGTGCGTCATCTGATTTCTGGGTAAACCCGTTTCCACGTGTCCGCGATAATCGTATATATATATTTAAAATAAGTCGAAGTGGTCATAAATAAACGCATCTGCGACCAGATGACTTGATGTTCCTTTTTGCATAATTTATGTAATCGGTCAAGTTCTCATTAACTGGTTTTATGGATGGAGCCATCAGGCGTCAGAGCAGGGAGAAATGTTCTGCGAGAAAGTTTTGAAAAGGGAGTTTTCCTGGATATCTCAAAACTATTGAATATTTTGTTTTGCGTGATGTCCATCCAGCAGAAGACTTACAAAAGTAAATTTATGAACCGGCAAATATATGAAATGGTTGAACTGCCAGCGGTACGAAAAATTAGTGAAATTTGATGATTGAATATTGATTTATGTGACTGCTGAATGAATGAATGAATGAATGAACAGAACACTTTATTTGCCGCTTTTCAGCGGTCACAAGGTTCAATCAAGATTTCCACAACTACTGGACATCTGACATGTATGCTGTTGTCTTAACCAGCTTAAATATTGAAAGCAGAGTTGTTGATCAGACAATTACTGCTAATTAAACTGTTTGACTGTTGGTATCAAAGATTTGACTGTTTTCTGCATGCTTTCTAGAGATCAAAAATAGACTTTGATAATCTTTACAAGTGCGTCTTTTATTTCCGTTTCACGCAGCGTAGAAATATATGAGCATGAGGCGTCGAGGTTCTTGCATCAGATGTTCTGGGAGAGTAAACTTAACATAGTATTGCGGACACTTGTATATATAGACAAAACCCGTTTTGAGGTCAGCGCCAAGCCTAGCAACCAATTTGGATTGGTGTCGACATACTTGGTTGCACAGCAACCAAGGTGAAAGGTGCGTAGCACAAGAAGGCTTGTATATATGCATTAGCATATATATAATATACGGGCGTATGCGTAAAATTAACGTTGCGGAACAAACGTGAAGCAAACAAGGGAACCTCAGAAAGTGCTGTATATTGCGGTCCTGACTTTTATTGGACCACAATGCATACACCCTTTCATTCCCTGACATTGGTAACAAAATATATGTAAAAATTTATTTAAAGCACAAGGTCTTCAGCTTGTTTCTGTATGAGGTTTAGCTGAATGAANGGTAACAAAATATATGTAAAAATTTATTTAAAGCACAAGGTCTTCAGCTTGTTTCTGTATGAGGTTTAGTTGAATGAACAAATTAGAGAGAATCTGATGAGAAATCATTTAAGGCCAACAGTTTATTTCTGATTGACTTCTGATTTCTGAAAGACATTCAAAAGTAAATTTGAGCCAGTCTATTGAACAGTTGAAATTTCATTATACAGCAGTACAGTATATTAAACTTCTTGAGACAAATACTGAACAACAAATACTGAAAAAAGGAGAATTTTGTAAGTTGGTATTTCCTTAAAATTTGAGATATTTTTCCCAAGTATCGTATGCGGATATCCCCCTAAAAATCCACATCTTTTTTGTCAAACAAAAAAAAATTTAACTAAAAGCATGAATAAGTTTCCAAGGAATTTCTCAGCGAAATAAAAAAATAAATATGAATAAGAATAAAATATTTCCCCTGAGGAAATAATTCAGATCAATTTATTCCTTTAATTTATTCATTTTGTTTGGGTGAAAATGTTTCAATCCAAGTATTGAACTTTTCACATGAAAGAATTTTCTACCTTATTCATTTTTACAAAGAAAATCGTGGAAATTTTTCGAAAGAATAAAATCAACGCACTGAGTGAGAATAAATTTGATATTACGTAACTTTTATCCATGATCTTCAAAATTTCTAAATCATTTCTGCCAGAGCCATTGAAAAACTTCGTTATACCGAAAATACGTTTTAAATCGAATACTTTACAATTACCTTCAAAAAATGTCTGAGACGCGGTGAATTGAAGAAAGCCAGGGAAACATTTACCTTTCACTCAAATTTAAAGTATTCAGCCTGAAAAAATTTTCGGATCATATGATTTCCACTTTAATTTCTTCATTACTCGACAAAAAAAGATTAATTTTCAAAACCACGAAGATGCTGTTTTGCATATTTTCGAGATGGCGTTCTTCATTTAAACCCTAAAGTTTCCGCAGCAAACTTTCTGCATTCAACCACCTAATCAATTTTAATTTTATTCATAGATCGTAACATTTCTCACGCGGATAAATTTACCATCAGCTTCATTATTAAGCGGCTAATGGAAATTTAAACTTTTTTGCATGGAAAGAGTTTACAATTTTTTTTCTGAAACATCGTGAGCTAAAAAAAAAGTTGCCTGTCATACGGTGAAGGTGAAGTGTTGATGGAGGTGCTGAACTTTTCCCCTTCTCGCTTTATATTAATGGTTTCTAAGCGTGGAAGCACAAGTTTGTCTTCTTCAAACTTGTGAACAAACAATCCCAAGTCTTACTTTATCATACTGCCGAGTTTCATTTTTCACGGCAATCCTTCTGCAACTTTTCGTTTGGAATTTATTCGTGAAAAGTTTTTGCTCACCAGGGCGTGAATAAGAAAATGCATGAGGGTAATTTAAGAAAAAATCTGGGAAGACTCTTATTAAAATCGGTCTTGTTTTCCTTTGCACTTTTTGTGCAACCCTTTTTCCATCACCTCTCACATATGCTTCAGCGAAAATGATAAATGAGAAACGAAAGAGCTGTTCGACATGTGAGTGATGTGGCTCATATTCGAAATTTTCCTCTCTTATTGACTTCTCACAAAGTCTAAATTTGTCACTGGGAATGGCATCTGTCCCGAAGATATTTTCCAGTTTTCTAAAACTTCTTCTTCAATCGACTGTAGAACTCCTTTTCCATGCTTTGAATTTCTTTCTACTGTCAGTAAGGCTTTTAAAAATTTTTGGAAATGTCTCTGGTGTATTTGGGGGGGGGGGGGGTTGAAAAAACTTTTTTGATAAATGGACCTATAAAAGCAAATGAGTTACAATAAGGAACAAATTAAAGTATTGAATGAGTTTTATTTGGAAGACTTTTACTGTTGAACCCAGTACTTTTGCTATTGAACTGATTTGAAATTTGAATATGAAACTATTTTCTTGGTTGCTCCAAATTCAGTTACTTTTGATGATGATGAACTCTTCACAAGAGCATTTCTTGAAATGCAAATACCTTGGAAGACATTCTTGCAAACAAGTTGTAATTTGCAATAAAAATAGGAAAACGATTTCAAAAGACTATCAGTATTCTGCTTGCGCATCTTGATAACCAACAGTGTGTTATCTCCATCTTCCCAGACAAATCATTTGAAACACTGATGTTGAAGATGCCAATCATACCTCATCTGGAAACAAGCTGAAGACCTTGTGCTTTAAATTGGGTTCATTAACTGCTGCAATTGCTTCAATTTTGGCTTATGCTACAATTCTTGTTATTGAATGAATGAATAGAACACTTTATTTGCCGCTTTTCAGCGTTCACAAAGTTCAATCAACATTCCCTCATTCAAACCCCCTCCCCTCCTCACCCAACCCAAATCCATTCAGAGACATTCATTCACTTCAGAATGGGAAACTCTCAAAGACATTCAATCACTTCAAAGCAGGAAACAAAGCACAAATTGATGACAAAAATAAAAGAGAACACACTCCACAAAATAAAACTGGACATCTGACATGTATGCATACAGCACCCATTCATTTCCTGACATTGAAAACAAAGTAGCAGTAAAAGTTTCTTTAAAGCACAAGGTCTTCAGCTTGCTTCTGTATGACCTTTAGTTGAGTGAAAAATGAGGTTTAGTTGTTATTGATATTTTGTTTTCAATGTCAGGGAGAGAAGGAGTTTTTGTATAAATATCAGTAGTGCAGTTGCATTTTGTGGAATGAATTTTCTTTCATATTTGTTATTCATATGCAGCTAAATTCTCTGTTTCCCATTCTGAAGTGAATGAATGTCTCTGAATGGATTTGGGTTGGGTGAGGAGGGGAGGGGGTTTGAATGAGGGAATGTTGATTGAACTTTGTGAATGCTGGAAAGCAGAAAATAAAGTTTCCTGTTCATTCATTCATTAACATGGGTGATTTCAAACTTTCTTACAATTGTCAACAAATATTGCACATATAAACCAGCTAAATCATTTGCAAGCTTTCCAATATCAACTAAAAAAAAAACTTGTTAAAATATCTATTTTTATTTTTTGCGCACCTTCAAAAAAATACAGTAATTCAAAGGGGTCTGCAACATTACTCAACATATCTACCAATATGAAATTACAAGAACCAAAATTCCCATATCCTATATATGCGCATTTTGTTTTGCTTCAAAAATGGAGCATGCTCTTGATATTACACTGAAATGGCTTCAATCTTTGGTAATGATAAGATGTTGTTTTCTTTCCTTTTGAATGACTCTGAAAAGTAGGAGAACTTTGGGTACTGACCCTGGAAGAGGCCATGATTTTCCTGGGTCTCCTGTTTATTTCCCCTGACGGCCAGTGGCAATGTCCCCGCCCTGGTTTATCATTTGTCGACTTTTTCTTTCTTTTTCCGATCTTTTCTTCTTTTCTTGGTATATGGCAGGGCATTCCAGTTTGGTCTCATCCAGCGCCAAGAACCTTTATTTCTTTTGATTCCTCGCGGTATTCTCACTTCTCGGGGACAGTAAAATTTGGAGAATGCGGGTTTTTTGGCGAAAGGTCACTTTTATATAAATCAGGACTCCTATACTTACAGGTAGTACAAATCATTCGAGTTATTTTCATCTACCGTACTTCAGACACAGCAAAAATTGCACTTGTCTTCATTTTTCCAAAAATTCTCCCCCTGGTTCCTATTCTTCCCCCCACCCCCTCAATTTAGGTTCAAACGGACTGAATTGACCAGTTGCTTTTCTTTGATGGAATATAAAATAGATGAAGACCTCAGGGAATAATTTGCAACTTATTGCATGACAAAGTGGTCCTCCCAGAACAACATCAGACTTCAAAAAGGCTTGCGACAAAAATAATTTTGCATGGAAGAATTGAAAGAATATGTTCAAGAAGGAGCATCTGGCATGAACATCTCCTACAAAAAGAGCCTATTGAATAATGAGCATGTGGAGAAATCGCAAATACCAAAGGAATTTCTGGTCTAAACCATTTTACTAGATTGAAAAATTATAATATGCACAACGCAGAACAGGATTTTACAAAAAAAATTATCAGTTTAAATTAGCTTCTACATAAGAGGATATTTTAAAAAGAGAACTTGGCAATTGAACATGTTACAGAAGATCTTTCAACGGAAGTTTACTTGTCAGAAGACTATTTCTTATAAAAGAGCATGTGGCAGAAGTGCGCCCAAAATAAAAGAACACGAAGTAAAAGAGCATCTGAGAAAAAGAGCAAGTGGCCAAAAGAGCATATGGACAAATGGATGAAAGATCAAAAGCATCCCCAACAGAAGACTAGCATTTATTTATTAACGCATTTGCCCCCGCTTTTCTCATGCATAAACAAACTAGATTTTCACAAAAGAGCATGTGCAGAAAGAGTGTTTGACCATTTTTTATGCATGGGCCGGAGGACATTTCTGAGGAAAAGCCCATTACAATATGTTTGTAGAATGATTTATAGCACAAATTTTTCACAGAAAAGCACTGGACAAAATCAGCATCTATACAAAAGAGGATGTTTAAAAAGAGACCTTGACAAATGAGCATGTGATAGAAGATCACTGGTTAGGAGACACTACTACATGTTCTTGTATTTCATACAACAGCATGTGGCACAAGTGCAGCTAAAAATCATGCATTAAGAGAGCATCTGAGCAAAAGAGCAAGTGGCCAAAAACAAAAGAACAGATACCACACATGAATAAAAGGTCAAAAACATACCCTACATGTGGAAGAGGAGCATTTTTAATGTATAAACACCAGCTAGTAATCATGTCTAAACATATTCAAAGCAAAGAAAAATACCATCTTCCAGTTTACAAGATTTTCTCCAAAAATCTGGAGGAGGAGTCATGAAGAATATTTAGGAGGGAGGAAAAGTGCTCATGTCCCAGAATGTCAAGTATACTATTCATATGTCCTTTGGCGCTGTTCCTTTGGTGCTTCACTGCTATTGCTTTTCGCCACCGTCATTATTTTCGTTTATTTTCCCATGCAATGATTTGTCATTCCTGGGCGTCGTTCCTCTTCTCGAGAGATTTATTTTCATACGCATTTTTGTGGCTTCGAATGCGTCTGCCAATTCCACCGTGACGTGAGAACAGCGTATATTCTCAATATTTTTTTCCTGTGCGCTGAATAACAAAACCAAAGATTTTTGAAATTGTTTCTGATAATCCAACAGATGCTGTTGTTTCCTGGGGGGGGGAAGCAGCTGAAACAAAAGTTGCCAAATTTAAAGGATTTGGTTTTTAATAATCAAAACGCAATAATCAGGTTGAGTTCTTGTCAAAGATTACCTGCTTGCTAATTTTGAAATTGGTACAGTTGAACCTCTCTACATCAAATTTCAAGGAACCTGCTAAAAAATTTGACTTAGGGAGGTTTTGACTTAGGGAGGTGCAGAATTTTACAGGTTGAAACTTATAAGAATGTAAATGGTGATCTTTTGGGGCTTAAAAGGCTTCGTAAATTAGTTAAAAAGGCTGCTGAACTAGAAGGCAGGGGTTCATTTGCCCAAGTAAGTCTTTCACTTCCTTTAAAACTCATACATTTCTGTTTTTATTGCTATTTGTTTCTTTCTTTGGAGAAGAAAAAAATGGCCAACAGGCCACGGGAAATTTGACTTATGCTGGAGGTTTTTAATCTATTTGTTTCTAAGGGGATTCAGATGGGGAAATGCACAAAATTTGACTTAGGGGGGTATTTGACTTGGGGAGGTTTGTCACTAAAAATTCCAAGATGGGTACAATCCTGGAACTCATGTAAAAACCAAGAATGAGTTTGGCATCAAACTCATCCTTCTGCAAAAACCTGTGAGAACCCAAGGCCACCTAAAATCTCATAGCCTTCTCCTCAAGGAGAAATTCTTCTCTGACCTCCAAGGTCAAACCTTTCCTGCTATTTCTTCTTATCTATGATAAGTCATCTCGGACCCAACCTTCTCAACAGTTTTCCTGTTTAATGAACTGACCATTTTTTGGCATTCAAAGTGTGTCTATTGTACAAACAATATTGGGTGTTGTGCGTTTATTCAAACTGCAGAAATCTCAGACTCGTGCATTTTCAGAGAAAATACAACAACTTTAAACTAGGGTGTTATTCACCCCGGCTGCAGCTTGGCTGATTGCTGTGTTTCATTTCTAAAATATACTTCAATTTAAATTTATTCTTTAAAAGGTTTGAGTTATGGATGTTCACCTGTATTATTTTTGTTTTATTCTTGAAGCAGCAACTTGGCAGTTTTTGCTGTGTCAACTTGCCACAGAGGGATAATGTCATGCGGCAATGCATCTAATTTTTTCCCTTTCCTTGTGGGGGATCTATAATGGAAACCAAAAGCCCCCCCCCCCCTGCCAAAAGCCCCCCTAGGTCAAAAGCCCCCCCCCCCTGCCAAAAGCCCCCCCCCCCACCACTTTTTAATAATTGGATGTAAGTTTCATAAAAGTGCTTGGTGGCCCTGAGATTTAGTCCTCAATTTGGTTTCATTAGTCCTCAAAAGGACTGTTTAATAATCATCTTCAAAATTGCCTTACTGCTGCCTCTTCCTCACTATCACTGATGCTCTCCATGTCATTTTCTTCTAAATAGCCATTGTAGTATGCAATTTAACCGCCTTTCTGATTATTGATGATCTAAAGTGCACCAGCCATTGGACCAACAAGGTAAACTGAAGATTTTGCAGAAGTCAGCAAATGATGATGCTTTGAAATTCAAAGAATCACTGATGACCATTGCAGGTGAAGAATCCCTTCATATACTCAACTTACCAACATATTGGTACTTGGCCTTGTGCTGGGCCTGCTGGTGAAAGGTGCAGCTTACCATCAAGAGTTACAAGGATACCTGTAATCCCCAATTTTTGCACCTAGGGGGGATTTTGGCAGGGGGGCTTTTGGATTACACCTGATCTTTGTATAGAGTCCAGCAGTATGTACTTTTTCTTGAAAACTTTGAAGTGTTGGTGCGTGTCATAATTGCATTATCAATATTATATAGCACTCAGCACTCAGCAGCAGCCTTATATAACATCCGAATAACTTTGAATAACCTATACAAGATATATGAAGATGAAATAATGAAATCATGAATTCACACTTGATTTGAGTAGCACTCATTAAAATGCTATTCAATTGTCTTGATTCCTATCAACAACATGAAGTTACTGAAAACAGAAGACTTGTTTGCCATCTTTTGCCTGTATAGTTGCAAAAATATGTTTTCGAATTTTTAGCCAGAAAATTGACATGCTCGTCGTCGTCTATAATTATACCCATGAAAAGTACGACGTGTACGTATTGAGTAAACACGGTTTAATGGGAATACTTTGAATCTAAATTGTGGGAAATTATTATAAAGCCCTCTTCTCGTTTCGTCCTTCATCGTTTCGAATAATTCCATCAAAAGTCTGGAACCCCCTCCTCTGGATCCGCCGCTGCTCGGAAGCGATTTCCCGTGAAGTCGCGTGATTTCGAATAACCAGCAGCAATATGGCGGCCAACTGTCACGAAAGGGCCTTTAATCTCTCCGGATGCCTATTACGATATGAATATATGACCACGCCACACACTCTCAGACCAAGTCGGAAACAAAGTCAGAAGGACTGTTCTTGATGATGGTGACATTACTGTACTGTACTGTACTGTACTGCTGCATACTGTTTTCGCCGCCAAGGACTTTTGCAAATCTCTCTCCCCCCGCAATTTACGCCCGCGGGCTGCGGCCGGCGTTTTTCGCACCTTGCTCCACTTGATTCATCACGCGGATCTCGCCTGCTTTTCGTGTAGCAAATAGTAGGGTATTCGAGGTTTTTCGTCTGCTGCTCATATCCTCACTAGTATAAATACCCGGGTCCCAGACTCAGTCCAGCATCAGTTCCTTTCGGGTTCTCTCATCAGTGAAATCATAAGTTCCTCAACGAAAAAAACGGGATTAAATGATTCAAGTGAATTGTCGGTGCTGTTCATCACGGGTTAATTTAACACGATGAAGTGGAAAAGCAATTCCTTCTTTAAAAACATTCTTTAAAATTTTGAGCGATTCTTTATACCGGCCTACAATGATTATTAATTTATATAGAGTATTACTGCATATACAGTTCCTAGAAAACAATTAATTAACTGACTTACTCCATTCTGAGAATTACACGAACTTTTTATTTATTTTTTTGGGTGGCTCCAAATTTTATTAGAATATAACATCATGTATCACGAATTATAAACCTTTCGAAATTGAGGAGGAAACGAAGAAGACTCATAATACATTGCATAAACATTTCAACAAGAAAATGTTTGCTCCCGCATTTTTCCTGTGACAGAATATATTCAAAACCTAATGCTTAATTATAGAGAAGATCAATTAAAACAAAATAATTTAAAGTTTTGAGTGACAACTTTGAAAAAAATTATTTTTGTTGCGGTTGAACAATTTTTGTATAGCTCGTGCCATCTGCGAATTTGACGGGCTGGCATTTTACGAACAAAATTTAAATGTGTTAATTCGTACTGTATTTCATAACACTCTGAATATTCGTTGATTTTTAAAATTGAATAAAATGGATTGAGAAATCGAGTTCACGTTCATCCGGCGGTTTAAACACAAAATTCGAATTTTTATTTTCTATAGGAAGTATATTTTCAAGTTCTCTTGTTCTCGTGCTAAAAATCCAACTGAAAAAAATCATCATGCAGTATTTGGGAAAGGTAAGAAAAACGTCTAAAAGCGCCCTCGGTCGAATGGCTTACATAAAATTTAAAAAACACACGAGACAAAATACATAATCTAAATACAATTTTCTACGATTTTTAGCTGATTTTTGCCTTCGTCCTGATTGCCGGATTGATCTTCTCTGCTTCTGCTGAACCCGCTCCTGATGCCCTTGCCAATGCCAAGTAAGTGCCTCATAAGAAATGCAATTGAACTTTATGAATTACAATGTATATTCAAATTACAATTTGTTTTATACACAGGCCCGGATACAGCAGCTCATCCAGCAGCGGCTACAAGTATAAGCCAAAGAAGCATTACAAGAAATACCACAAGTACCCCAAGTACAAGAAGTAAGCAGATGGAATTTATGACCGAAGTCATTTGAAAGCAATGAAAACTTACTATTTTTAATTCCGATTTTCAGGGGCAGCAGCAGCTCATCTTCGTCTTCCGGTTAGATTTTTCAGCTGAAGCATGAACTTACAGACATACAACGGCTTCGTGGACAATTTGCAATGGAACGCAGGGAAATATTTATACCGTCTTTCTTCGAATGTTTCTTTTTTTTTGTGATTTAAATCTGTAGAAGTATAAAATCCCTAAGTTTTTTACTTTCCGATATCCGCGGATTTATGATTTAATTTTATTAGCAAATAAAATGGCTTCGTATCTTGCAAACCTGCCTTTCTTTCTTTTGTGCTTAATTCTTTTCTATAGACGATGAAAACTTCAGGAAATAATTTGATTTTTCAGCATGCTCCAATGAAAAAGCGGCGATGACCAGAAGAAATGCGGCCGACTCAAGTCAAAAACTGGTCTTTGACTGACATTACACTGTGGTAAATTAAGTGGCAGATTTTCCAGAAATGTAATGGTAAAGAAGAAAAAATTTACACAAAACAACAGGATGAGTGACAATTTTTGTTTTGACAATTTTTCGAAATTTTCAAGACTCATGAAAATGTTAGACAAATTGTTTGCAGATCCAAAAATGACACACCAAAATGGGATATAAAAGTTGGATTCTTTCATCGCAAGAATCATTAGCTTTTTCGGCATTACATATATTGTAAACTAAAACTGATTCTAAATTAAACTCATACAAAATAAATGCCAACAAATCTGCACATTCATAGCTTGAAAACACTTGAAAAATTATCCTAGTGAAGTACATTTTTCTAGCTCTATCTATAATTGTGTTATCAGCACATATGAAACAGATTTGGATAAAAGTTTAATTAAAATTCCAGCTCCAGCAGGCAATGAATGTCTTAGCACAAAAATAATTATTGAAACCCTGAAATTTTAAGAGATCGTCAAAATGTTTTCATTTCTCAATTAAAGATGATCCGCAATGAAGCACAAATTTTAAATTTTCCAGTGGATATTAGCCCAGTTCATCAGAACAGTTTTGGATAACCCCTGTGATATTCATTGAATAGTTCACGATACTCGATTATTTCCTGATTCGACAAAATTTTATAATAACTTGAAAAGATTTCAGGAAAATAAATGGCTCACATTTTATACGGAATTATGGTTCTCATCGAATGTATGGAATGCAATAATTTTTCATCGAATGAAGATATAACAGCTAGAATGATCAGACCGTTTTCGACCACCAGCAGAGCTCTTCTAATCAAGAAAATTCTTTGATCATTTGTGGCTTTCCACATAAAGCATCTTATGAGGAAAATTCCATGAATTCGACCAGCTTTGGCAATCAGTAACCTAAAGAGAAGTATTCGCAAAGTTAGTCGTCATTTTATCTTCAGGGTACGTAAACGAAACCTTCTGCGGGCTTTCTTATCTCGTGCCTTAATTTCCGCTTTTATTAGCACTGATCCATCCAATAAGAAATCGGTATAAAAAAAAGAAGAATAAGCATACACTCTGTGAATTGAAAATGGAGTCAAATACTACAACTACCACAGCAACGACAGGAACAGGGAAATCTCTTAGGGCTTCTCGAGTCTCGGAAATGGTTCTAGACGAGCATTTGTACAAGGAGAAACGGAGAGTTCCTGCAGCCCCGTATATTCTGAACTGGGGAGCTTCGCCAACCAACAGTTGAGTCATATGTGAATGAATAAATAATAATTATTCCAGTAACAAAATTTTCCTTCATTCTTCCAGCGCATACATGTACATCTTACATGTTGCAGAAATAAATTCATTCATGTACATTTAGAAACAAGGCTTCTTGCATCTTGCATTTACACAGATGTAATGCAACAATCTTGTCTGCAATGGTATTCTTGGTATAAATAATATTTTCTATTCCAAAGGGTTCTCACCCCATCTGATATGAGTTTTTGCAGCAAAATTAATTCCACAAAGAATTTTCCTGGTCCCTTTGCATTTTATGGTAGAAAGAGAGTCCACTTGTACATGGGGAAAAAAAATATCCTATATATACAGTGAGAACCCCACATGCTGACACCTTGATCTGTGGACAATTCAAAATAGGGACACTTATTTTCCCAGAAAAAATCAATAAATAAGGCCCAACATGAGGACACTGACTTGACATAGGGACACTTTGTGATAAAATTGCAAAGACAATTCAGGCCAAATTACAAGAAACAGATATTTCCAACCCTATATATATATATACATATATACATATATATACTCTCACAATATAGGGTCTCACTGTATATATACTCTCACAATATAGGGTCTCACTGTATATATATATATATATATATATATATACATGTACAGTATTGTACAGAGAAAATTGTTGTAGCAAAATCATTGCAGAGCAGGCAGAGTCTACCTTTATAGCAGTTCGCTGCAACTAGATTTCACCTGTTTTTGCTATGAAATCATGCATTTCGAATCATTCACTATGCATCAGGCGGAATAATCGCAGCTGGTCCAGATCCGTACCCGCATCACGTTAGGGCATCCAGAAGAAGCCGTCTGCAGCAAGAGCAGAAGAGCAACGCAGAGCAAAAGAAACTGGGCACATTGAACGGCGTTTTTCTGCCCTGCGTCCAGAACATATTCGGAGTCATCCTGTTCATTCGTCTGGCGTGGATTGTGGGTGTGGCAGGGTGGCTTCAAGCAGGCCTCATAGTGCTGCTGTGTTCTGGTGCCACACTGCTCACTGCAGTTTCCTTGAGTGCTGTCACCACTAATGGGGCTATTCCAGCTGGGGGTCCTTACTATATTATTTCCAGAGGATTGGGTCCCCAGGTGAGTTCTGGTATGCAGTACTGTACAGGTGGTGCCCTATAATTTGACCCTATATCTCGAATTTGTATCAAATATAAATTCAGACAAGGTTTTTGATAAGATTCAATGTAAACATTTGAGCTCTGTACAATAAGAATTGGCACTGAAATAGGGAAATATGCCAATAAGTTGGAGAAAAAAGAGGATACTTTCCTGTTATCTCTGTACCTCATTCCTAGACTGCACTACAATCCAGCAAATCTTTAGGAAAGTTCATAATCACAATGACCTACCAGAAACTGTGAATTTTATTTTTCTGCATTCTGCTGAAACTGATTTTGGTGGTCAGGTTAAATTGGTCAGAGGGAAGGTACAGAGATAACAAGAAAGTAAGCACAGAAATAACAGGAAAGTAAGTACAGAGAATCAGAGATAACAGGAAAGTAGGTACAGAGATAACAGGAAAGTAGGTACAGAGATAACAGGAAAGTAGGTACAGAGATAACAGGAAAGTACCAAAGAGAGGACAGAAAATTTTGATTTTATTTGGAATGCAAGAGGATGCTGTGTATGGTCATACCAGTCCTTTGGGACTTGCTTTTTGGTTATGCGTCAAAGGGCCAGTTTTTGGAATTTAAGAGGATTTTTCTATGATACTGTATTTAATTCCTGCCATGTACTGCAGTCCCAACATTACTTTATAGGGCTCAAATGATAATCCAATGTATAAGAGTAGTACAGGTGGTACATAGCAATTCATTATCCTGCAATTTGACTGTTTTGCAATAAACAGTTAAATTTTCCAGGAGATCGACTTGCAATTTGACCTCTTGCCCCACAATTCAAACTGCAATAAAGAGACTAAAATGTCATTTTCAATGTAGAAAACATTGGTTTGACATTGTCTCGCAATTTGACCATTTCACAATTTGACCCTTACCTATGGCAACAATGTCAAATTCAATGTTTTGTTCAAGGCACCAGGTTTGAAATTCAGCGTCAACTTCCGAATTCCAACACGATGCGATTAATAGGAAGTCTGTCGTGGTCAGACGTGAACGTGAATAATGCAATTCTTGTCGGAAGCGTTTGGTCAAAGAACCCTGATTTTTAAATTTTATTTTCATAGCCTCATTGCGAGAAGGAAGTGTCTGACCGAATCTTGCTTCATGAATCAAAATAAATCATACATTTGGTTCCCCCACAAATTCGCTGAAATCTTGCACCTGCTGGTTATTATTTAGTTTAATGGGTGACCAGGAAATGGAGTAAAACACAATACAGGAGTTCGGTTCACTCTTTGTTCAAGCGTGACGTGGACGAGACAGTGAGGCAAGATACTTCATCACTGCGATTTGAGGAAACATGCAATTTTCGATCCCAGTACTTTGTTTATGCAGTACTTACACATGCTATAGCGAAACTGCCCCCTTTTGATTTTATTGCTCAGCTGCTCTTAATTTACCGCAAATGGCATCACTCGTATTTCGAGTCATCTTGCAACCGTGTTTTTTCGTCACTCGAAAAATACATGTATCAACGCTTATTGCAAGACAGACCGTCGTTTAATCTTGATAATGGAATGGAAATTTCGTGGTACCCAGCATGAATGTAACTCAATAATCAGCCATTCAATTCATTGTAATTAATCAACTACCTTATTCAGGTGGAATCTCTCTACATCTACAATGATCTTGTTTACCACGGTTTTCTCTGTATACGAAAATTTTTTTTGGTACCCTGAGATTATCTTGACATGTTATTATAGGGATTTCGTGCGATGAAATTCTCTCTAAAATTAACTTTCTGGTCTCTTGAATTTATAGTTGACAATGGGGTCCACCTGTATCTGGACTTTGAAGTACATTGTACAATACTAGCAAAATAGAATAAAATTTTTAAATTTAAATACTTTTGAATTACTGCAAGTTGAAAACTGGGAGGAGTATATTGGGGGAAAGATTCGCTGAAGAAACGTTTACAAGAATTTTACATGAGCAAACATTTAAAAGAAATTCGTGTACACAATCAGGATTCTGATACTGTATATAACGCACATCCTTGAGATGGGTTGAGAGATATTTCAGAGATTTCAGTCTTTTAGAATTGTGGGCTTGAATACATTTTTCTTGCACAAAATTTCAGCTGCGATACTACAGAATTTCAAAAAAATTTCAGCTGCGATACGTCAAAGTTCTCCATTTATTTCTGATTGTAGGTTGGTGGAGCTGTGGGAATATTGTTTTACCTGGGCACAACAATTGCTGGCGCCATGTACGTGTGCGGAGCAATTGAAATCCTTTTCGTTTACATTGCTCCTGCGCAGATGTCGCAGCTAATCCCTGATAAACTGACTGCTACTCGTGTCTACGGCACAATTCTCTTATTTCTGGTGGGAATGTTACGTACGGCTTGAAAGTTCCGGCGATAAAATATTTTTTATTTTAATTTAGATCACATTAGTTGTGTTCGTCGGAATGAAGCACGTTGTCCTAACTGCAATCCCAATTCAACTTTGCGTGGTGCTGTCAATCATTGCTGTTTATGTGGGCTTATTAGTGAAGGAACCCTCGGAATTCATGGATGTTCGCATGGTGGGAAAACGGCTGGTGTCCAGAAACATGTTTGATTCCGTCGGGTAATGAGAAAAATATTTTCTTTGGATTACTGGTAGTTTGGGATTCCAGTGATTCCTTTCCGACATTCCATATGAGCGTCTCTGACCATTAGAAAAAGTAAATGGTTCATGAAGTGCATTTGCAAGCACAAAGAAGTTTTCACGGAAGCTATCGGGTAATTTTGGGTCGTTCATATCTTCGGCATGTTTATTTCTAAAATAGTCCTGAATTTGATTCTTTATTTGTGATGTACTCAAACCAATATTTGAAAATAGGTTTAGCTTATACTTGAGAATATACAATAGACGGGCACGTTCCTTTCTATAATGTACTTTAAATTGAAACTTTCAAAGGTCTCAACAGAAGATTTTAAGCTTAGTACTACAATAATAATTAATGAAATATTTGATAATTTTATAAAATAATTACATAATCGTGAATTACAAATTCGTATGAAATGTACTGTTATTCCGTTGCCGTGTCCTATAGAAATAAAGCCAGTCAACCTTATAAAAACCCAATATAAACCATAAAATAAAATTTTAAAACTTTTTCCCTTGCAGCTAGTTTTGTTCAGGGCGGTTTATTCATGATTCCCCCCGATTACCAAAATAAAAAGGAATTGAATTCATAAGTTTCTTCCTGCTTTCAAAAAAAGCGATTCTAAAAGGTCTCATTTGCTGCGTGTTAAGCCAAAAATTTTATCAAAAACAAAATCACGAATTATTCCAAAAAGCAGGTCTAATACATAGAGATTTGTTCTGAGGAAACTTCGTGTTGCTTTCGATTATAGGAAGGATTATCGTGATTATTTTGAGAAAAGAATGGTAATCAGCTGATTATTGAAGTGCTTTAAAAAAGCATAATCATATAAAAAAATGTAAATTCAATAATTTTGCTATCAGGAAAATTAATAAAAATTTTAGCAGTATAATCTCGTCATATAAAAAACTTTTCAATGGCTTCAAATTTTGTTATAAAACAATTTTACCTGTATATGCTGTAATTAAGTGAGACTGATGGTTGCATAATTAATTTACGTAAACTAGTGAAGGTGTCATTTATTCTGCAGGAGAAGCAAGAACTCTTCCTCAATGCTGGATTCGTATTTTTGCCACGCGGGTCCAGACCAGGCATCACGAATTTGCAACCCGTATTACGCCAAAGAAGGCATTTCCCAAGTCCCCGCTCTGTCGACCACCTGGCCCAACGGCTGGTACCAGAACTTACATCCCAAGTGGACAGAGCAACCCGGGGACTACGTTGCGACCTGGACTCGGAGTCACGTGGACGTCGGCAACTTTGGGAACGACCCCGGGCACGTGTTTGTGCAAGCTGACATGGCGACCGACTTTGTTGTGCTCGTCGGCATCTTTTTCCCGTCAGTGACCGGCATCATGGCTGGTTGCAACCGGTCTGGGGACCTCAGAGACCCTTCCAAGTCGATCCCTTTTGGCACCATCACTGCAATTCTGCTGACTTCGTCAGGTCAGAGAAAGTTTTTTGCACTCGTGGGAACTGTTGCATGTACAGTGAGACCCCGAGATGCGAACATAATAAATAATTGGTGTTGGGCTTGGGACCTTATTGTCCTTATGTTGAAACGTCTGCATTTCACAACTTAATTTACGTCGGACTTCAATTTATGGTAAATCATTTAATTGGCTCTCTGTGTTCATCAAAAAATTGGAAACAAATCCCCAAAAAATTTGGAAAGAAATCACCCAAAAAATTTGGAAATAAATTCCCAAAAAATTTGGAAATAAATCCCCAAAAAATTTGGGAAATAAATCCCCAAAAATCAAATAAAATGTGGTTCTCAACCAAAAGACACAGAATATAAATGTGTAAAAAAAACCCATGCAGAATCTGATATTCTGGCATCAAAAAGATTCCAAAAAGTAAAGAAAAAGTACAAGTCTTGCTATACTGTTCACTGATAATACAAAGAATACTCAAAAAGTAATAATGACCACAATATTAACCTCTTTGGATAACAAATTTGAGTATTTTGCTGATAAAATCAATTTTTGACGTCGATGAATATAGACGTCAAACCTCATTGCTTTTCAACAGATATCAAACAGTTAAAAATAAACTTTTACAATTTCCCAGTAATGTTGGCAAAGTGTCTGTATGTCAAAATGTTGCCTGGATATTAATTGGGTTTGATTTTTCAAAATTTCAAGTGTCCCCAAGTCAAATTGTGTGTATGTTGGGGTCTGTATATATGGGGTCTCATGTCTGCATAAATTACTCACAGTATTGCAGATTCACCTGCAGAATGATGTTATGCATATTCTCACTTGCTCGGTTATGACTTATGAGTAACAAAACTTACTACTCCACAGCTGATGTGGTTACAAATCAATATACTCTGATGATAATGGGAGAGGTCAGCAGACTATCCTTGACTCGTTACAGTAGAATATCTGCTAGTCAAATTTCAAGGGACCATAATAAATCAATGAGATAGGGTTCAAAATAGGGAAACAAGCATTTGTGTTGAGGGTAAGATAGAAAAATTGCAGGAAATTGTAAATGGTGTTATTCTGGGCCTTAGATTGCCTCTTAAAACTTGAATGAGTTTACAGGCAGATGCTGAAGTTGTGGTTAATTAAGGGTTGATTTTCCCAATATTAATCTTTCACTCCCTTTCAAAGCACATCAAGTTCATTTTTTTATTGCTTTTCTCTTTCCTGTTTCAATAAAATCGAATCCATAAGGCCTCCAGAATATTTGAGTTATGAAGGTTTGAGAGGAAAATAAAGCCTTTAAGTATAAAGGGGGTTTTTACCGCGTTGATTTTAAGGGAATTGTTCTGTGGGCTTGTAAAAATTCATGTGAGGGGGGAGTAGTTATTAAGGTTCAACTGTATTTGCATTTTTTGGGTAGTGACATCTACTTTTGTTGAGCAGAACCTGACTGCTAAAAGTTTCAAAGCTACGCGAGGGTTGCGTATTATAACAGCGAAAAACGTCGGTGGAACGACGCCTGAAAATTAGTGACATCTATTTTTCCTTTCAGAAAAATTCCGTCCAACGTTCAAATCACCGTAATCAAGTTCCATGAGTGAGGATAATTTTCGTGTTAGTAGAATTGTAGGAGAGCACTTCGATTTTCCCGCATGATAATCGAGTGCTTTTGTCCAGATAATCAAGCTTCCGTACGATTGCAGGCTTTTAAATCGCGAGTTCACTGAACATGTGAAAATATGACCTGATTTTTTTAGAAAGAAATTTAATTTTCGTTACATTGGTGGTGCAATAACGGGACACACCCTATACATAAGACGCGTACCTCGGTTTTCAGTGGAAAAATGTTCACGATTCATTAACTACAACAGATCGATTTATCAATTCATTTTCATATAAGAGGAGACTTCGAGTTGCTGCTCTTTTAAAATTTGTCCGTAAATGTGGTCACATTCTGTAAAAGATATTCTAAACATATGCGGGAAAAGATTGTACTTGAATATGACGCACGCTTTTTTTAAGTGGCGCACTAATGCTGGTACATCTAAATTCATTTATAAATAAAATTATAATCCCCAAAAAGTTCTTGTAAATGATTTTTTAGTGTACATGTCTTGGGTTCTGCTGCTCGCCGGCAGAGTGAGCAGTGTTGTGCTGAACGACAAGTTCGGGCGATCCCTGGGTTCCCAACTGCTCGTGGCTCTGTTGGCCTGGCCCAGTGTCTGGGTGGTGCTCATTGGGGCCCTGTGCTCCACCATTGGAGCAGGGTTGCAAAGCCTTGTCGGGGCGCCCAGACTCTTGGCTGCCATTGCTCACGATGATGTGGTGCCCAAACTGGGACGATTGGTGCGAAGTGGTTCCGCCCGCGGTCCTTTGCTGGTGACTTGGTTCGTTTGTCAGGTGTGTCGTGTCCTGTTCTCCTCGGTTTAAATCATTATCGACAATGTCCATGCGTCTATTTTCAAAAAAAGTTGTTGCGAGGAATATACCACAGGTGGTATATGCAGGTATTAACTGTTGGATGATGCGCAGTGTAGTTTGGGTTTTATTGAATAAGAAATTTATAAGAGACTTGGCGTATATATGGTAGAATAATTATCAGGTAGAAGGCTTTATATACTGTATAAAGTTGGATATATAGGTAATGCTTTTAAGAATTTGAGAAATATACATTATTGACAAATACAGAACATTATTTCATATTGTGTGCCTATTGAATGCCTAATATTGCCAATCGGCCTATTATTGTACTGTATACTTATATTTAGGCTTAATATACTGCAATGACCTTGAGTCTGAATTAGCTTGCTCAAAAATCAACCCCTTTCAAACAGACTTAATTTGTGCAATGGACAATAAGTCTGTCACACAAAAAGTCCTTTTGACAAATTCAACTGTATAAAACATTAAAACTTTCAATTGTCAACACTAATTTTAAACCAGCAGAAGTCTGTTTGGCAGATTTTGTCTTTTGGGCAGGAGGAAAAACTGCCTGCAGAGCTGGTCTGTTGGGCAAAGATCCTTTACGCGGGAGGTCTGTTAGGCGGGGCCCACTGTACAATGGGTCTCCAGCTCTCAACATTATAACACAAAATATTTTAAAGTTTTATCAAACATTTTTGTTATATGTGAATCACACTTTCCCATAAGAATACACTGAAAATTTGAATTTGTTCCCAAGACCCATGCATTTAATGAAAAAAGTTGTTCCTTTGGAGCAAAAAAAAAACAGAAGTTCACTTTTAGAAGCTAGACTCTATACAATGATATTGCTTAAATTAATTCTGTGTGCAGTGAACCAATTTTTTGGTCTCACCCAGTTCTCCATACGGTTTATAGGGGTTCTCAGGAAAAAAAATTATCTCGATAACAGCCAATTTTCTTCCAGTCCCCAAACTTTTGTTGCAGAGAGAGTCCACCTGCACAGTGGTTTACTATGCATTTTTGATATGTACAATATTAAAATAATTTTGAACAGCTTTGAAGGTTTGAATGAAACTCCGATATAATGACATTTATGTGTCGTATCTTCTCTCCTAATCTACTTTATGCCATCTTATCCTCAACAAATGGCCATATAGGTGACAGTGCTGATTGGAAATGTGGACGACATCACACCACTGGTGTCTGCGTGTTTTCTCATGTGCTACCTGTCAGTGAATGCGTCTTGCGCACTCCAGTCCCTGTTGCGGGTACCGAGCTGGAGGCCGCGATTCCGCATGTACCACTGGACACTGTCCTTGTTTGGGGCTTGTTTGTGTTTGACAGTGATGCTCATGTGTTCCTGGCTCTACACACTGCTGGCCTTTTCCTTGGCATTGGCAATATCGCGGCTGATCTCGTACAGGGTGGCTGGACTGTTATCGGCAGGACAGGACGTTGAATGGTTGGGTTTATGTCAAACAGTCCTGGTTTCAAATTGAAATCAGCAGAGTTTGACCAAAATTCACCGTTAAGTGGTCCTGCGCAGATATAATTAGACTGACCTTCAGTTGGTTCAAAAACTTGACGCATGTACTAGGGTTCTAACATAAGTTCTCGGAGTAGCAATGAAAATGAGCTACAGTTGAGCTGAAATTTTTTTTTCTTTTGGGAAAACATATTCTTTGGCACACAAAAAATATCAGTCATGTTTGACAAATTTTTTTGAATTTTTTTCATGATTCACCCTGGCAGAGTTTTGCTCACCACTCAAAAGATGAGGCGCCCTTTTTTTTGTAGCCCAGCTTTCCCCTCAGAATTTTTGAAATCAATGTGGCATTCTTTCTAAGGGTTGCCTCCAGATCTTCCAAGGCAATTCTGCCATTTTCATCAACAGCCGCCTTCACAGCCGTCACATTGGCCGCCACTTTGGCGGCTGTTGATGGAAATGGCGGAATTGCCTTGGATGACCTGGAGGCAACCCTTTGGAAAGAATGTCAATTGTCAAACAGGGCTGATATTTTTTTATGTGCCAAAGAATATGTTTTCCCAAAAGAAAAAAAAATTTCAGCTCAACTGTAGGCCATTTTCATTGCTATTCCGAGAACTTTTGTTAGAACCCTCATATGTGAGTAACACCAGAACCTATTTTTCTGGAAAATAAGGGTTTGCATGCTGGTGCAGATGCAAATTTTTGTGAAAAGGCATGAGATCAATGTTGCATGGAAAATAAGAATCAGTTTGTAAGTAATATTTATGAAGAAATAAATTACGTTTGGTGCCTTTTCTCTGTTAAAATGAGTTATGTTCAATTATTCAATTTCAGTACGAGATTATTTTTCATTAATCATTATTTGAAAAAAAATTTGACCTTTATTCAGCTAGAAAAAATAGGAGTGTGGGTGTTAAGCAGTGATAGGATTTCAAGAACATTCCGCCCATGGAAAAAAAATGAACTGGGTCCCTTTCTCAAAAATACATAACGCATTAGTGAATAAAGTGCTGTATGTACGGTATATATTCTTTTTATGCACCCAAAGATCCATTTGATGCATATCCAAATGAATCTCTAATTTCTTTGCCACTCCTCATCCCCAACTCTGGAAAATGAAATCAGCAAACATTAAGATCATGGGGTAGTATACTGCACCTGTACTAGTATTTAACCTTACAATCCTTATTTATAATTTGAACATCTGTGATTCACTACGATTTGCCATGGACTTGAATTCAGTAGGGTTGATCACACAACTGCTGGTGCACATGGATGGAATTCTTGGGGTAATAAGTGTAAACTAAAAATTTTCTACCATTCCTGGGTTACAGTTGGTATAAAATTTGGATATACTGTATTTGTTGCACATCTGCTGCATTAAAATGTACCTCCAGTGTAAACACGCAAGACATTTGGTATATGCTGTACATGTGTAAAGACCAAATTTTCAAGTGCATCTCAAGTGCACAGCATTGTTAGGTGTGGAATTACTTGTAAGAGTATGTAGTGGGGGTTGTGAAAACGTTATGAATAAAACAGTGATTACAATAATCAAATGGGGGTTAATTGATTCAACAATCTAAAATGGAGGAGTTATGCAGGTGGACTCACTCTACAATGAAACTCAAGGGACCAGAAAAAGTGTTCTTGAGAGAATTTTGTTGCGGAGAACCCTTATATAACATGGGAAGGTAACCCAATTGGACCAATTGATTTTTGGACCAGATTTTCTCCATAGAGCCCCAATTGGATTTTTTCTGCAGAGAGAGACTTCACCCAGAAGGACTCTCTCTAAAATGAAATAAAATAGACCATAAAAATGCATTCTGAGAGAATTTTGGGTGGTTTCCTGTTACCTCAGTACCTCATTCCTAGACCACACTACCATCCAGAAAAATCTTTAGGACAAGTTCATTATCACAACAACCTACCAGAAACTGGGAATTTTATTTTTCTGCGTTCTGCTGAAACTGATTTTGGCAGGCGGTTACGTAAAGTTAGGTTAGGTCAGGTTATGTTAGTTACAAATATCTTTTAATTAACATAGCCTGACCTAACCTAACTTTACCTAACCGCCTCCCAAAATCAGTTTCAGCANGGTTAGGTCAGGTTATGTTAGTTACAAATATCTTTTAATTAACATAGCCTGACCTAACCTAACTTTACCTAACCGCCTCCCAAAATCAGTTTCAGCAGAAACCCAAAGAAAGCAGAAACTGATTTTGGGAAGCAGTTAGGTGAAGTTAGGTTATGTCAGGTTAAATTGGTCAGAGGGAAGGTACAGAGATAACAGGAAAGTAGGTACTGAGATAACAGGAAAGTACAAATTTTGTTGCAGAGAACCCATATAACATAATGAGGAGAAAACCCAATGGGACCAACAAAAAAATTGGTTCTACAGAGAAAATTGTCGTAGACAAGATTGTTGTAGGAATAGTCCATCCTGTATATTTGCATCATGGAAGAGATGCGTGAAACAAACTGGGGTTTCAGGTGGGCAGGCGATGGTTTAGCTGGCCTCAGTTTGGCCAGCGCAAGAGCAGCGTTGCTTCGCCAGGAAGGTCGACCCGTGCATCCCAAGAACTGGACACCCACCATTTTAACCCTGCTTCCGTCAGCAGAAGCCGCGGAAGGCAAAGAGAAGCTTTTCGGATTGCTAAGAGCCCTGACACTTCGCACAGGTGGTGTGACCATCGTGGCCACAGTCGTTGAGAGTCCTGATCAGGTGCCGGATGCCACCGACAAATTGCGCAAATTTATGCGACACGGTATGCAAATAATCACTCAACAAACCAAAGAAAGTCCAATTTCCGATGGATACCTGATGATGCTCAATTGACTATAAAGAACACTGCATTTGAAACCTCTTTACCTCAAATTTTTTTGAGACAAAGCTTTCTTTGTCAATTTTTAGGCCTTTCTGGAATTATTTTGGTCTAATGCATACAATAGTTGTTCCAGCAGAAACCAAGAAAACTACATCATAGTCATTTATGCAAACTTTTGGATTAGCCCTTGAGGAAGTGATGGAGGGTTCTTTCTCATGTTATGAGAAAAGAGCATTTTGGTTAGACTGAAGGTCATTAAAACAGCACTTGAGCAGTGGTTCAAGTCCATTCGAAGTCCCTTTTTCGTGTTCATTTAAATATAATATAGGCAGCACAATAGTAAATCTACAAATAATAAACAAATCTAATCATAAATTTTATTGTAGAAATTCCTTTTAAAGAAATATTTGCACAACTTGAAGGAAGCCCCTATAAGCTCTGCAAACTTTTTTCTGTTTTTTTTATTTATCTTTAAATTTGACTTGCAGAGATTCAACTCTTCATGCATTGGCATTTCCTTTGTACTACAGTACTTATATAAATATGTAGGCGGCATAATAGTAAATCTAAAAATAATAAGCAATTCTAATAAATAATTCCCTTGAATAATAATCTGCAAAAATTTACCGAAATCTCCAACCCAAAAGTTCCCACCTAAATCGAAAATTTTCAGAGTCCCTTTGAATTGAAGTTGGAGAAACTCAACTATTTATGCATTGGAATTTCACTCATACCGCTTTTAAAAATGGAAAGGCAGCAAGAAATCTACAATCAATAACAATTCTAATAAATTTGACAGAAACAAATTTCCATGAATAATAATCACAAATTGACCAAAGCCCCTGCGACGACCCAAAAAGCTCCCCAATATAAGTCGAACGTTTTTCATATGAGTCTCTTTTATATTTTGCTTTCAACTTGGTGAGATTCAACTGTTTTAACGCATCGGAATTCCACCATAGTAATGCTTATAAATAAATTTATACAGGCGGCACGAAGCCCATGTCGGGATTCGTCAGGGTAGTGGCCTCTTGCCAGCCATCGGAAGCCCTCAAAGTGCTGGTCCAGTCTGTCGGGATTGCCAGCTTGTCCCCCAACACAGTGGCTGTCAGCATGCCGGCCACGACCGACAGCGACGATTCCTCTGCCCGTTTCTGGCCGCATTGCGTGGAGGCCATCAGAGCGGCCATCAGTTGCGGGAAAGCCGTGATGCTGGTCAAGGGACTGGACGAACCATCGAGCAGTCGTACACTCATGAGCGGGGACGAGCAGGACTCGGGCCAGCAACACCATCAGGTGCTGTCATCCAACACTGCTGATGATGAATGTGCGGAATCCGTGACCACTATCGACGTGTGGTGGATTTTCAACGACGGAGGCATTCTGTTGCTGTTGCCGTACTTGCTGCTGCAGCAGGAACAGAGGGAAGATGACCGCGAAAGCATCAGGATCAAGAGGAAGAGAAAGCGGCAGGTGATGCCTCATCATTTTCTCTTGTATGCTGCAAAATCCAATACTGTATAGTGAGAGATCCGCGTCGTCACAAAGTAAGGTTACACACAGCTCTGGAGATTTATACACAGAGAGGTTTATTCTTGCTTTGGACACTTTAAGAATCTTCACAAATGTAAGAACTAAGTCACACTCTGATTTGCATAACAATTATGAGACAAGAGGTTTGTTAGGCGCTGATTTGGAACAGGAGATGTTGCCAGTCTGAGAGCTCACACGAGAGTGAGGCTCCTCTGGCTGGCTCTCTGCCTTGTGCTGGCTGGCCGCCATTATGGTTGAGGATGCAAGAATGCGCCAAAGAGAAATTAGTGAGTGCGTGGCAACATAGGTGTCGCTGGCGCTTACTGTATTTTCAAAAAAGTTTGTACCACTAAATGTAAATTACAGTCAAACCTCTCTAAGTTGAACTTCAAGGGATCAGAAAAAAATCGACTTAGGGAAATTTTGAATTGAGCTACAATACAAAGCCCTTTTGTCCTGGGAAATGGCAAAATTGCTCAAAATTGTATATTATGATATTCTGAGGCTAAAATTACTTCTAAATGAGTTGAAAGTATCCTGAAATTGGAGGCACGGTTCATTTGAACAATTATGTCTCTCATCTTCTTTTGAAACCAATACATTTATGTTTTTATGGCTTTTTTCTTTCTTGTGTCAAAAAAATTAAAGCCAACAGGCCATAGAAAATTCGACTTATGGAGGTTTGAGGGGAAAAGCCTTTGACTAGAGGAGGTTTTGAATGCATGAATTCTAAGGGGATTCAGACAGGAGTTTAAAAAAAAAAACGACTTACGGAGGTTCGAGTTATTAAGGTTCATCTGTACTGTATATGATCTGAATTTGATATACTGTACATGTCAAATTTTATTTCTTGAGATCTAAATTACTCTATGGGATTCTGCTGGGGTATTCTCGCCAAGTGTCTCCTCCGTCGATATATTGGAGTATAGGTAGTTGACCTCACTGCATCATTCAAAAAGATTGCGACGCTGTTGACAGGAATTGCGGATATTCACGATCGCGCGTCCGCAAGACAACTCGATCGCCATGAAGCGACACCTACAAGCATTTCTCTACGAACTCCGCATCCCGGCCGACGTGTTCGTCGTGGAGATGGACGAGACGGACGTGTCCGCCTATGCTGTCGAGAGGACGCTCGCTCTGCAGCAGCGACGGGATTTGCTGTCGCAGTTGCACCTCCACGCCAGATGCGACGTTATGGCCGTATTGGACCACGCAAGAACGCGAGACTGCTGTCCACCGGTTTCCGATAAACCAGAAGAAAACAACAAGAAGGATGAGGTAATGACATTTTTCCTTGCCCCCCCCCCCCACATTCCCACCCGCCGAGAGAATTGAAAAATATGAAAAAAATAGCCTGGAAATTCCATAAACCGACTTCTTGTGTATTTGCCGCATACCTCATGCACGCAATTCTTTGTGATGATTATATTTGTATTATTCGTAATTTATTGCATTGTTGAACACAGATTCTGCATAAACTGCATCGTAATGCGTAATTATTTGAGTACCACCCACTGTCAACGAAGGCACACGCCTGAATAAGCCATCCTAAAATTTGGATAAAATATATCACTCCAGGTTTAGAGACGCTGAAAACTAGAATATTTTGAAAAAGAAACACGATTCACTAGGATGGATCAGAATTTGAATTTTTTACCAATTTTGTTTCAAGTTTAATGTTGATTTTCCAACATTTGACTGATATATTGAAATTTTTTGAGAATTTTGTTTGAATCAAGTATGATGTGCGACACAACCTAAAAATGTTTTTTATAAAATTGTATCCCGACTTTATGACGTTACCTCCTTTTTATCCCTTCAATTTTGAAGAAATTGCACGTGCTGGTACTCGGAGTAAATACGATATTTGAGAAAGTGCGCAGTTGGATTCAAAAACATGCACAGTAGTAAAAATATTTACGGTAATTACAAATTTGATTGAATGGACATTGATTTTTCATTTTCGAGGCCCTAGCTCTTCGTCGGGGCCGAGCTTCAATTTAAGGTTTGAACATTTGTCAGGTTTTTTTTTTAGCTTTGAGAAATATATCTGTTGAGATCTCTCAATTTTACGGATGTCACAAAGGTTTTTTAAATTTTTAAACCACCCAGAAGTCGAGATGTCCGAATTTCAGGGATCAACTGAATCCTCTCACAAGAAATACAGTAGTCAGCGTTACAACGAATCTCTTTGTATAGCGAGTTACTGCTTGTAACGAATTTGATTTCTCGGCCCCTGTCCATAGGCTACAATATCGCAATAATTTATTTTTCACGAATTTTCATTTACAACGAAGCTTTCTTTTAGGGTCCTCTGAACGCTTCGTCGTACTGAATAACGAGTTTCTACTGTATAATCTTCTTATCTGTGCTTACTTTATTTTATTTAATAATTTTGGAATAAAAACACTGAGTTTAACTTGAACTATGAATGAACAAATGAACAGAACACTTTATTTGCCGCTTTTCAGCATTCACAAGGTTCAATCAAGATTTCCACAACCAAACCCCCTTCCCACCCATAGCAACCCAAATCCACTCAATGACATTTANAAAAAAAAAACCTGACAAATGTTCAAACCTTAAATTGAAGCTCGGCCCCAACGAAGAGCAGGAAACAGAGCACAAATTGATAACAAAAATAAAATAAAATACAATACATGAAATACAACTGGACATCTGACATGTATGCATACACCCATTCATTTCCTGACATTGGAAACAAAATATATGTAAACATTAATTTAAAGCACAAGGTCTTCAGCTTGTTTCTGTATGAGGTTTAGTTGAATCAACAAATTAGAGAGAATCTTTGATGATGAATCATATAAGGCCAGCAGTTTATCTTGATCCTTTAAGATTTCAGAAGGGGCCTCTTCATTGAATTCCAATACTGTACTTGTAAATCTTTCTTGAGCTTGTACTAACTTGAACTAACTTTTTAACTTTTATATATTCATTATTGTTATTATTATTTTTATTTTTTTTAGTCAGAAGATGAGCATGAGCTGCAAGTTCGCAGAATGCACACAGCCCTCAAGTTGAACGGAGTGGCTTCTTCCTTTTCTCGCAATGCCCGTTTGGTGTTCATGAATTTGCCCAGTGGACCAGGTGAGCACGAATCTGCTGATGCCTACTTGGGTATGTTGCAGGCATTGACAGACGGGTTGCCAAGGGTAATCCTTGTTTACGGCACCGGCACGGAAGTTGTTACCCTTTATTCCTGATTCGTCCGATTTTTGTTTTCTTTTTCCCTGGTATGCAGCATATACACAATAATATATATATCGACTTTTCTCACCTACTGTACATAGGAAGTTGAATTTTATGCGTGTCTAATAAGCTGGTGATGAATCTGTTCAATATGGCATCGTGTGTCGCGTGTAATAAAATCAAGATTAAATTTGACGAGCATCATAGACAGGTTAATTTATAACAAAGCTGTTCAAAAACGGACAATACAACCGCTAATACTTTCGCACGTACTTGATCGCAGGTGACCCGAAAAGTTCGTACGATGTTTTCTCGGATAAATCGCAAGAAAATCCTCAAATTTACGGAATAAAACGATGAAATATAAAATCTCTGAATGGTTGGGTCCTAATAACTCAGGACACCGATCACCTTCCGTACTGATGTGAGGCTAAAAAAGAAAAAGAACCCCTTTCAATAAATATTTGAAGATTCTATGTTATTATAGGCTCACATAAATTTGGTTGCACTTGTTTTTATTTAAACGACAGTGTTCCTTCTTTTCATTATAGGTTTGCTGTCTTTTGAAAAATAAATACAATGTGACGCGAAATTGCGAATTGAAAATGTGGATGACGAAGTGCGTGTGTTCGTTCAACATGGATTTAAAAAAAATTTACTCGAAAAAAGTTCGAATCTGAGCGAGAAAAACCATGATTCATTCAAAGGGCGAAAGACATGCGTGTGGCATTTGTGACTATAAACTGCGAATGAAGAATATACGGGTTTTAAGATTTTTCCTTCGTATTTAACAGCGTATAGAATGATAAGATTAAACCTGTTGCGGAACATGGAGTGATAAGCTCACTGGAATGCAGAGCCGTGAATTTCACACTTGAAAGATTTTTCCTTCTAAAAATGTCATCTTTGTCCGTGTGAAATATATACAGTATTTTTTTATTACGTACTGTGTATCATCTCCAACGTGAAATAACCATTTTTAAGCGTTCTTCAGAAATTTGAGGTGTTTCATGTGAAGAATTGTTCAAAATTTTATTTTTTCAATCGATTAATAGTGTACTGTAATTTATTTTATTTTTTTATCTCGCCTGATTTCACAGAAGTGCGCGAAAGTGGATAAAAAAAAAGAGAAGTGATTCCTAGCGTAATTTTGTGATTCCTGAAAATATTCTATTTAATTTGGTCCTAATTTCAGGGGATACTATACATCTTTTTTTTTAAACAAAACAAGCATGTGATCTTGATGATTGAAACCAAATAAAACGCAACAATATGCTGGACCCCTCGAGTTTGTATGCGCTGTTGGTTTGCGGCGTATTGATTGCGATATTCTTCGTGTCCGGAGATTTATCGAAAAATTCCGACGACCGAGAATCGCCGAATGGTGCCGATGATTTGGAAAAGGCTTCGTCCAATAAGACGCATCAACAGGATCCCGACGAAGATTCGTTGAGGTCAGTTTTCAATTTTCTTCCAGAAAACTCGAATAAATCATCGGATAAAAGATTTTCTAAAGGACCACACTCAACTAATTTTCAAAATTTCAAGATTTCGTGATTCGAGCGTGAGCTATTTTACTTATTGTTTATATATGCAGGTCGTTCCGACTGCCTGAAGAAGATGATAATTTGGCATCAACGAAAATTCACTCACAAGGAGAACAAGAGACGGAGAAAGTCGGATCTAGTTCATCTAGAAGTGATTCATCAGAGTCAATTTCACAAGTGGTGAAAAGTGATTCGTCTCAATCACTTTCAAGCAGTCAAATGGGGAAATCGGTTCAAGTTCCGGAAAGCGAAAAATCCATAGATTTTGACGGACCTGATGAAGAAGTCATTGCGGCGAGCAATGAAGAGTTTTCATTCAGTAAATTGTGATTTTTTTAAATATGCCTTAAAGTGTTGCAAATGAACGTCTTTAGCTCGCATGCTTTCATTTATTGGAGAAATTGTTGCTCTCGTTAATTTCTTGGAAGACATTCACCAGCAGAATACATATGCTGCAATTATTATATTCCAAGCTCGAAATGCAAGTGTTTCTATATTCTATAGTGAGGGATTTTCTGGAGTATAAAAACTGCTTTATCTAAAGGCAAATCAGTGGTAAGCTTGAATATTTTAAAACATAAATGCTTCCGTTTTTTCCCGCATGGAGAAAGAGGAGCATATATACGCTAATTTTCTTAAAGCACAAAACTGAGTCTTTTAAAAGTGGGCTTAATTTGTTTTCGTGTAACTCTATTGTTTACAGTGAAAACAAATTCAGTTCGCGTCCAACGTTCGTGAAAAACGTTCGATTCATTGATCCATAAAATCTTCACGGAATAATACAGAGTATTTGTTTTATTTTCACAAAAGCAAGAGAAATATTACAAGAATAGAAGCAGCTATACCAAAAGCAGTCCTATAAGAAGCAACAGCATTCGGTTAATCATTTGCATGGAAAATTGTGTAAAAAAACTGGGGTTCCTTCATTTTTATTCTGCAATGCTTTCCACATTTCTTAATAATTCGATTTTTTAAAAAGAACTACTGTATTCTAAAAGCTCCTAAATGACTAATACGAAGTTAAGAGATCCTCGCCATGAAAATTTGTCAATTAAATCGCAGTGGATGCTGTCTCTCTCTTTTTTGTATGAACCAGAATCGAATTTTTAGGGCTTGAATACATACAGTACAGTATTTTGAAATTGAAACCCATCAATGTCCAACTGATTCAAGATTTATATATCTTGCAAGGAACTTAACATTTTAAAACTTATTAAATTTGTCATATATACAGTATTTTGAGGCTCTTCTTCGGGCTGAAATTGAAAATCGGGTTAATTTTGTTCGTCTGCAGAAATATTCGAACGTTTGTCAAACATTTGGAAATGTATATTAATATTTTTTAACCGATTTCAAAATTGTTCAATTATTTCCTGTTACAACCGGTTGGTACTGATACTGCGACGAGTAGTTATCCAATCCCAGAGATGAGATGACAATGTTGATTACGNTCGAATCTGAGCGAGAAAAACCATGATTCATTCAAAGGGCGAAAGACATGCGTGTGGCATTTGTGACTATAAACTGCGAATGAAGAATATACGGGTTTTAAGATTTTTCCTTCGTATTTAACAGCGTATAGAATGATAAGATTAAACCTGTTGCGGAACATGGAGTGATAAGCTCACGACTGGAATGCGGAGCCGCGAATTTCACACTGGAAAGATTTTTCCTCCTAAAAATGTCATCTTTGTCCGTGTGAAATATATACAGTATTTTTTTATTACGTACTGTAAAATAACCATTTTTAAGCGTTCTTCAGAAATTTGAGGTGTTTCATGTGAAGAATTGTTCAAAATTTTCTTTTTTCAATCGATTAATATTGTAATTTATTTTATTTTTTATCTCGCCTGATTTCACAGAAGTGCGCGAAAGTGGATAAAAAAAAGAGAAGTGATTCCCAGCGTAATTTTGTGATTCCTGAAAATATTCTATTTAATTTGGTCCTAATTTCAGGGGATACTATACATCTTTTTTTTAAACAAAACAAGCATGTGATCTTGATGATTGAAACCAAATAAAACGCAACAATATGCTGGACCCCTCGAGTTTGTATGCGCTGTTGGTTTGCGGCGTATTGATTGCGATATTCTTCGTGGCTGGCTGTCAGTTCTTTTATCGCAAAGAATTGAAAGTGTTTCAAGAAAATGAGGGATCCGGAGATTTATCGAAAAATTCCGACGACCGAGAATCGCCGAATGGTGCCGATGATTTGGAAAAGGCTTCGTCCAATAAGACGCATCAACAGGATCCCGACGAAGATTCGTTGAGGTCAGTTTTCAAATTTCTTTCAGAAAACTCGAATAAATCATTGGATAAAAGATTTTCTAAAGGACCACACTCAACTAATTTTCAAAATTTCAAGATTTCGTGATTCGAGCCTGAGCTATTTAACTTTTTGTTTATATGCAGGTCTTTCAGACTGCCTGAAGAAGATGGTAATTTGACATCAATGAGAATTCACTCACAAGGAGGACAAGAGACGGAGAAAGTCGGATCTAGTTCAACTAGAAGTGATTCATCAGAGTCAATTTCACAAGTGGTAAAAAGTGATTCGTCACAATCACTTTCAAGCAGTCAAATGGGGAAATCGGTTCATGTTCCGGAAAGCGAAAAATCCATAGATTTTGACGTACCTGAAGAAGTCATTGCGTCAAAAAATGAAGAGTTTTCATTCAGTAAATTGTGATTTTTTTAAATATGCCTTAAAGTGTTGCAAATGAACGTCTTTAGCTCGCATGCTTTCATTTATTGGAGAAATTGTTGCTCTCGTAAATTTCTTGGAAGACATTCACCAGCAGAATACATATGCTGCAAATATAATATTCCAAGCTCGAAATGCAAGTGTATCTATATTCTATAGTGAGGGATTTTCTGGAGTATAAAAACTGCTTTATCTAAAGGCAAATCAGTGGTAAGCTTGAATATTTTAAAACATAAATGCTTCCGTTTTTTCCCGCATGGAGAAAGAGGAGCATATATACGCTAATTTTCTTAAAGCACAAAACAGTCTTTTAAAAGTGGGCTAAATTTGTTTTCGTGTAACTCTATTGTTTACAGTGAAAAATTCAGTTCGCGTCCAACGTTCGTGAAAAACGTTCGATTCATTCATCCATAAATCTTCACGAAATAATACAGAGTATTTGTTTTATTTTCACAAAAGCAAGAGAAATATTACAAGAATAGAAGCAGCTATACCAAAAGCAATCCTATAAGAAGCAACAGCATTCGGTTAATCATTTGCATGGAAAATTATGTAAAAAACTGGGGGTCCTTCATTTTTATTCTTCAATGCTTTCCACATTTCTTAATACTGTAATTCGATTTTTTTTCAAAGAACTACTGTATTCTAAAAGCTCCTGAATGACTGATACGAAGTTAAGAGATCCTCGCAATGAAAATTTGCCAATTGAATCGCAGTGGATGCTGTCTCTTTCTTTTTTGTATGAACCAGTATCGAATTTTTAGGGCTTAAGTACATGCAGTACAGTATTTTGAAATTGAAACCCATCAATGTCCAACTGATTCAAGAGTTATATATCTTGCAAGGAACTTAAACATTTTAAAACTTATTAAATTTGTCATATACAGTATTTTGAAGCTCTTCTTTGGGCTGAAATTGAAAATCGGGTTAATTTTGTTCGTCTGCAGAAATATTCGAACGTTTGTCAAACATTTGAAAATGTATATTAATATTTTTTAACCGATTTCAAAATTGTTCAATTATTTCCTGTTACAACCGGTTGGTACTGATACTGCGACGAGTAGTTATCCAATCCCAGAGATGAGATGACAATGTTGATTACGGATATTAGGAAGATCAGTCCGACTGTGAAGTTGTTGATGATGTTGCCTACGTAGTGATTCTCCTTCCTGTTGATGTTGACGTTTCCCACGACAAGAATCAGAATTCCGACGATCACCTGCACAAAAACACATCTTCTTTAATCAAATAATTTTGTCACGACTATTTATTTACATACATGAATGAATGAGAGTAAACCACTTCATATGAATACGCCCACCAGGCCTATTACGGAGAATAGAAATCGTAAAATTTAATTTTAAAGGGCTTCTCATCGTTTTAAACATTTCTCTACAACGTAAATCTTTCACGTGATCTTCACAGATAATGTTTCACTTTTAAAGTACTGCAGTTCGAAACACAGCAAGTCACCAATTGTTCTCAAGTACCAGCACTTGAAAATATGGTCGATGACGAAAAATGTTTCCTTTAAAAAAAACATACTGTACCTCGCCAGACATTCAGCTTTCTTGTCTATTTTATACACAGTACTGTACAGTATTTATTTTCCATAAACCTACTCGGGAAGTCTAAAAAATTTTTAAAATCAAAATGTATGGTTTCTATGCGAAAAGAGAGGATTAAAAGTTTAACCGGCGGAACAATTCTGTCACTTGCTCCATTCTCGGAATTATCCTCGGATATACATCAGTAAAGAAACATTGCATTTAAGTCTTCAAAGGCTGATGAATTATCATATCTTTTTTTTAAACAAATTTGAGGAAAAGATTGAGGCGTTTCTATTACTGTGATCTCATGGGTTGAAGGATTCCTGCTTGATTAAATTTTTTTTAAATGAGCCTCGGCTATCTTCACAAGTATGCCACCGAGAAATCAACACTACTGTACTGTGTATATCATAAATAAGCCCCACCAAAAAAACGCAAATAAAGTCTGAAAAATGCGCTCAACACCTTCATCAAGAATTCCTTCGGTACATACCTGTAGGGCAATGGAGACAGAGATCAACACCAGTAGTAAGTAATAGAAGTGGACCTGCTGATTCCCGTGATTCGTCAGCACGTACTTCAACTGACTAGCATTCGCCGTGAGCAGTGCTACATCAAGCATGCCCTGTGCAATCGTTTTCTTTGTCGTATATTTATTCAAATCTAGAGGTCGCCTCTCACTGCCGTAATCGTCCTCGGCCTCCCCCCTGCGACCAGCAGCAGCAGCCGGCGATCCGCCCGGTGCCATATCTGTATGCGATGAAAAGAACAGAAAATGATATAGCACTTGTTCTAATCATCAGTGACTCAGATTTTTAAAAAATCCATGGAATTTCACTGATCCAAGATTATTTTGTAAAATGTTCTGTTTCCAAGAAATATAACGGATTGCATTTAAAAATGACGACCTGCAAATACAGCAATAATAATGCATGCTGGTTCCTGATGCCCATCTCCTTGTACAATATAATGCACATTAAATCAGTGCTGTTCGCCAACCCGTGTTCTGCGGACTACTGGCGCCGGTCCGCAGAAATTTCAGCCAGTCCACTAGAAATTTTCGGCGTAACACATGTTTCAAAAGTAGCAATGAAATCTGTTACGCATCTTTATCTAAAATTTTGAAAAGACTCCATGAAAAAAAAAGCATTGGCGTTTATGCTAATACCTCTTCAGACAAAATTTCCCACGCTAAAATAAATTCTTTTTATTTTTCAATCTGAGAAACCTTCCTTCGACCCCACCTTTCTAACTTTCTGATGACATTCATGCTAAAGCTGCTTCCTTGTTGCTCACTTTAATTTTTGCAAAAAAGTGGAAACTTTTAAATACCTGCCATAAATAAGTCTCTCAAACAAAACTTTGTTGAGTCTGCAAACATTCTATGAAACTTTGCCACTCCTCAGAAATATTTTGGGACTTTGCAGTTCTGCAAATAATTTTATGGAAATGTACTGGACTGTGAGCTCAAGTTTTGGGAATGCTATAAAATGTATAAATGATATGGTACAACAGTATACTGTACAAAGTCAGTCCGTTATTTTCTGACAGAGTTACTGAATACGCAAGAGCTATAGTAGATGCTGCAGAGTATTGTACAGTACTGTATAGTAAACCCGGCCATAAAATGGCGTCAAATGTCAGTATACTCAGTAAGCACTTTAAGCACTCCAGTTATCAGCCGCGACACCTAGGATAAATTCAGATAATCAGCGTTCATTCGGAGTGTGAACAGTGACCATCAGGGAATCAACGAGCCGCAAAAGCAACGCTATATCTTGCACTCATGCCTTTCCCCTCCCTCGTATATACACGTATGTACGGCACCCGGAAGTGGCAACGAGTCGCGTAATTGTCTCAGTCCTTTTGCCGGAAGCGAAAAGCATTTGAAATTGCATGTGGTATGTCAAAGCACGGGCCAGGAAGGAGGGAAGGAAATGTTCTCCATGAAAGTGGAATACGACTTTACCAGTGAAGCTCACGCGAAGTGCACGGCTTGTGTTTTTACGTAAAGATTGCCTTCCTGCTGCGTAGTTACTGGTACATACTGTACATCAATACAATAAATAATAAATACAGTAATGATGATCCTTTGAGATCCCCGAGTTGTAACATCGAAAGTAGGATACACAATACAGTACTAGCTGGTGCTGATTCCGATACGTGTCGCACTTTTCAAATGATCGATCAATAGCTTTGATTAAAAACTGAAACAATTATAGATACCGTATATACTCTATACAGTACAGTATACTATACTGTACAAGTGTCTGAAAATTACAGTACATCACTACATTATTCCACCCCATAAAAAAGATAGGTTCATTTCGCGCTGGTTTCATTATTATAGCATCATTGAAGTAAGGCATATATATAAGAACACTTTTTATCCAATTGTCCAACAAATAAATGTAAACGAAGATAAATACAATAATGTCTTGATGTATTTAGTGGATTTTGAATATTACGTGCATAATAAATTAAGCAGTGAATACCCGGAATGAAAGACCACGAGGTACTTTTTTTAGGTTAAATTTGATTCGAAAAAAGAATAGCATTCTGGAATAAAGTACTTGTGGAAAGTCCTTTTTTGAAGGTCCTTTTCTGGCAAAGACGGAAACGCGTCACGCAACAGCTGCGCAAAGAAAACTACCCACGCGGAACACACACACTGACCGCATAACCCTGATTCTTCTTCCAAGAACACAGTATTTGGGAACACCAAGTGTTCAAGAACATATATTTGCTTGACTCTGAAGCGGAGTCTTTTAAATTTTCAACGCAAGATACATCATAACATTTTCCGAAGTGTTCTATGGTATAGACCGTATTAAGCCCAAGGATTAAGGGAAGGCATTCAATCATACTTCAGAATGTTAGTAAAATTCATTTATGCCATATTTCAACAGACTTCTCGGTGGTTTCGCTTTTATAGACTTAATCGAATCCTTCGAAAAATCTCATGAAATCTTGTTCAAGTACATACTGTATCTGCTTCACTCCAAAGCGGAAATTTTTGAATTTTCAACTCACAAAAAATCATAACATTTTCCAAAGTGTTCTATGTTATACTGTAGACCTTATTCCCAAGGATTAAGGGAAGGGTACACTAAGTTAATTACACTAAGAATGTTAGTAAAATTCAGGGATGCAGGATAAAATCCCGTGGGAGAAAAAATCCTGCGGCCCAAAAATCCCGTGCGGCCAAAAATCCCGCAGGCCCAAAAATCTCAAAAGGTCCAACAATCCCGTAAGAACAAAAATCCCAAAAAATGAATTTTCATATCAGAAAAACCTCATGTGAAAACTGCAGAAGGCAATGGTATGTAAATAATTATAAATTATAAAAGAAGTCTAAAATGCAGTCATATAGTGATATTTCATCTTCAATCTTGATATTCAATATACAGTACATGATGTAGGAAATAAAATCCCGCGGCCCAAAAATCCTGTCAGGCCAAAAATCCCGTAGGCCCAAAAATCTTGCGGGGTCCAAAAATCCCATAGGTGCAAAAATCCCATATACTTCAAAAATTGAGATATTTTCTGGGAGTTTTCCTTCCAACTGCCTGGGAGGAATGCAAATACTGTATGGCGGATTATGTAATGGTGAAAGTGCGAGGGGTTTCCTTCCAAGGTTTAGGAATTACCTCTCTCAATATAGAACCTCAACTTCACTTCTATTGTATATTGAAACAACTTCACTTGTACTGTATATTGAAATTTAAATTTGACAAAACAAAATATCATTATGCAACTGTACTTAGACTTATTTGATGATTTTAAATTATTTACAGATGATCACCATATGCAGATATCAAAGGAGGTTTTCTGATGTAGGAATTCATGTTTCAAAGACAAAGTAGAGCTTAAATTAATTGGAAAAGTCAACAGTTTATATAAAAAACAAATACAGGGACAAAGCCTTGATCCAAATGAAGGTTACATTTTTCTCATGCTTCCTTGGGAGAATGGTCAGGAAGTGAAGTTGAGGTTCTATAGAGAGAGGTAATTCCTAAATCCTGGAAATCCTTGGAAGGTACTTTCACCATTTCATAATCCACCATACAGTATTTGCATTCCTCCCAGGCAGTTGGAAGGAAAACTCCAAGAAAATATCTCAATTTTTGAGTATATGGGATTTTTGTACCTACAGGATTTTTGGACCCTGTGAGATTTTTGGGCCTACGGGATTTTTGGCCTGACAGGATTTTCGGGCCACAGGATTTTTTCTCCTATGGGATTTTCTCCTGCACCCCTACAAACGTCATTTATACAGGAATTCATGGAAACAACTTACCTTTGCAATCAAGTAATCTCCTTCAGATCAAATTTGCACAAAATGACGTCATCGAATTTTTTATAGTCGAAAATTTCAATTCGACATGATGCATATACATCAGCAGGCCACACTTATCAAGATGTCATTTGTCCTTTCGGATATATTAGAGATTAGAATCCGTTGGAACCACGGATTTGTGAAATCCCGACGATGAAATGCAGCAATGAAAATTCGCGAGCACTTCTGAACCTAGAACGAAACAATCAAGACGCTTACAGGAAAAAAAACACGAAATATCCCAAGCGTAACAATCATGTGTATAAAGAGAAAGTTTAGATCTATAGAAAATGAAAATTTAATTGTGAAACTTTCGAATTACTGTATACAGTATATAAGAGTTGTTCGTCGCGGCTGGGTTCACTCTTTTTTTATTTCATCATGAGGAAGTTATGGTGTTATTTAACTGTTATATATACAGTATATACTAGGGTTTGTTCATATGTGTTGTGACATTTTCTTTAGATAATCCGGCTGAGATTCCGCAATCCCACAAAAAAAATTGCACTCAGAGAGCCCCTTCAATTGGCTACAGTTGTAGTACGTTGTTGGGAATAAATCCTCAACAAATAAAGATTTTACTTGAAAGATTTTTAAATTTGATTAGTTTTGGCAATAGAAAAGAGCCTTGGAGGCTTCCAGAAAGAGTGTGTGTGAACCAAGGTCTTTCCCAGTTCACACAGAGGTGCACAAGGACAAGTCTTCCCAAGAATTTGGACTCCCAATTTTATCAGTCAGCATAGCAGATCACACTCTAGCATTGATTGTTGCAACATGCGTGTTGTTCAACATACTCTCTACAGAATCCAATACATTTTATTCAGGTGCAGGAGAAAATCCCGCATTCCTCCCAGGCAGTTGGAAGGAAAACTCCCCGAAAATATCACAATTTTTGTAGTCTACAGGATTTTTTTACCTATGGGATTTTTGGACCCCGCAAAATTTTTGGGCCTACGGGATTTTTCGCCTCACGGGATTTTTTGCCTCACGGGATTTTTTCTCCTACGGGATTTCATCATGGAGCCATTTTATTCATGAAATAAATCCATGGATCAAAACAGTGCCAAAATAAATCGAGTTCAATTAGTTGATAAAGCTGCTTTTTGATGGGGGAAGTGAGACTGTCCTTATTGTGCTTAAAATAAATTCCTTTTCTGTTTGATCTTTGCTCAATAGGGAACAGCCAGAAGTCACAGTGTCAACTATAACAGCAGAACTCGAATTTTTGGCACTGTTTTGATCGGTGGGTTTATCACATGATACAATGTATTAAAATTGGCGAAAGATGGTATGTTGAAATGCACCGTGGTCTAGCTGAATGATGGGGGATAAAAAAATTCTTTCATATTTAAAAAAAAAATTGTTGAATCAATTTTAAAAAGTCTCAAAACTTATGAACCAACCGTCGCACTTATTACGACTGATTTTGCGCTTGAGCGCGAACCATGAAAAAATGAAAAAAGAGAATCACTAAGCTTTACTGCTTGTTCACAGAACAATTCCACATCGAAATTTGCGAAATGTGAATTATGACGCATTGCTGTGCTGGTCGTGCTCAATACGTAATTTAGAGAAAGAGAGACGAAGATCATTTTTTTATTTATCGTTTGTATCCTGCATTTTTTAAAAGAATTCTACAAGCCGTTCTTGAAATCACTATTTTCGTGATGAAATTGCATTCTGCACTCAAGTTCTCAATGCACTTACTATATGCTCAAGAAAGTCTATATATGCTTGAGAAACTTCGCAGAACTCTTGCAATTTAATAATTATGTCTCTTTTCATCACAAAAATTGACGCAAACAGGTCGTTTGAGCGAAAAAGTCTATTGAGAAACTGCGGAGTATATACTGTACAAGAGATTTACTATAAGTTTATATCACAAAAGAATTTGATCAGGAACATAATTAATTCATGAGTGCTGCGAACATTCGAATGCAGCAAAAGCTCCTTTATTATTTCCTATACTCGCATTCTCTCAGATAAATTGTATATTACGACGACGTAAATTTAAAATTTTGAAAAAGTTGTGACGCTTGCTGGGCTAGTAAGAAAATGGTCTCTTTTGGAAAACGAAAAACACATGCTGCTTATCAAGAAATTAGTTACCGAGTACAGAATGCGCATGAATTATGCTCCTTTTATTTGGTGTATTTTATTTCCCTGTCAAAATGACACCATCTTATTCTAAAATTATGGAGATGGGCGTAACACGAGGATGCACATATACAGGGCGTGACGCAATGTCAGCAAAAATGCCCGGTAACAGAGATAAAAGGTCGAATTATTTGAATAAGTACGAGAATGGAAGTAAAATGCATTATAAAAATTCAACTTGAAATTGGTTAAAAAAAAGCTCAATGCATGTGTATAACGAACTTTTTGGTGGGAAAAATTATATTTTTAGTTTGTGGAAGTTTGGTGTTATTTTACATGATCTGTTATATTCTAGAACCTCAATGCAACAGATCAAATTTCAAAAAGCTTCCTGATAAATTTGTTTTAGCTTTGCTATACTGTATGGAGATTCCTTTGAAAAAAATGAATTTGTCTGCTATCATGCGGTACTTCACTATTTTAATTATGGGCATTTTTGACGCAGCAGAAGCCTCTTTAAGCAACGTTAATTTCATAACAGAATAATACGTTTTTACAGCACATATGTACCAAAAAATCATTTTTTTAATGCCCAAAAATGCAGCACTGTATATAAAATGTACATATTCCAGTACGAGTTCCTCAAAAGACAGGAAAATACTGCAATCTAATCTCGAAAATTGCAACAAATGTTAAGAGTATTTATTGTGGTAAATTTCAGAAGAGAAAAAAGCAATTTTTGAACTGGATTGTGGACTTTTGTCGCTTGGACTTCGATTAACATACTTGTATAATATGAAAACAAGTTCAGCATATTGTTCATCCCTTTACCAAGCATTTTCACTCTTAGGATAATATCACAGATTTTACCTTCCTGTAATTTTTAAAGCTTTCTTCCACAAAAAAATAAGTTTCCCTAAACAAAAAACGTCCCTTCAACTGCGATCTTTTAGTCTCATTCTTTTAGATACATTTTATATCACAACGATGTGGATTTAAAAATTTGAAGTTGCGACGCACTTGCTCAGTGAGAGAATGGTCCCTCTTTTGGAAAAAAAACACGTGCTGCTTATAAAGAAATCAATCAATGAATACAGTAATGTATATCTGAAATAATTATCCTCTGCGTTCGATAGGTTTAAATTTTTCTTCATGATACTTCCGTGCAAATGTGCACCCATTATAACGGCAAAGTAAGCTCTTTTTTTTACCTCCGTTTTAATCTCTTTAAATACAGTATATTTTCGGACTTGAATCGCCCATATAAAGCCCTTTACTAGCCAAGGATAACCATGAACAACAGTAGAGTACTGTATATACAGTACACGCAATACTTGGTATTTTCTTCTCTTTTTCGGTATATTCTTAATGGAAGTAATACCCGACTGCTGGGCGCACTTGAAAGAAGACCATTTTACTCATAATAGAGGTACTGTACATCTAAAAATAGCGGAACCAGACGATGACTTTGTACTTGAAAACATTCTGAAAATATAAATGTATCATTGTAAATCTAAAAATTTAAGGAATTATTTGAATTAGAGCACTGTGGAGCACTTGCTTTTTGGAGGAATCGCGGTTTAAAGCACTCGGTATATATCCTGGGCATATTGATATTGAAACATTTCAGTATTTATTTATCATCCCTTCAAGACGTGTGATCAACCCTCAGTTGTAAATCAAACTAAACTCTTCAGCAGCAGCGTTATTCGTATACAATAGTTACTGAAATCCTATTCCGAGACCTTCCAATTTAATATAAAAGCATAATATTTTGCATGCCAATTATTGTTCATTCGAATTAATAAAAATGTGTTCATGGGCCTGTATTCTTTCTCCACTTATGCTTTTAAATAATCTGAATGGTTCACTATATAAGGTTTTCTCAGCAGTCTCATTTGGGTGCGGCTTTGGTTATTTTTACAGCAGTGGGACTGTAAACAAAATTATATTACCGTATAGCAACATAGCCCATGATATTGTAAGGTTCTGGGATTTCTTTCGGGTTTAAAAAGATTCAATTTACTTGAATGACGATAAGTATAAAAAATTTCCAGCTATGGACGAAGTTCTCCATCCTTGTCACTAGACTCACTAACTGACTACTGAGTAAGTGAGTGGCAAAAAATTTTCAAGCCAGCTGAAGAATTTAAATTTTTTCTTCTTTTAACCATCATATTTTCTACATTTCAGATAATGTTCAAAACAATCATGAAATGTCAATTCTCAGCTGCCACCCTCTGTGACACGGTTGAAGAACTTATTGCCCATAAGTATAGAAAGTTTTCAATCATCATCATGCATCGTAAATTGTAAATTTTTTAAAAATTTGTGAAATTCCATCAGAATCTAATTACACAACATCCATATATGCTGCGTCTTAATGCTACTGTACATCGAAATTGCGCTTCATCATAAGTTTTGCAGTCATATTACCCCTACTCTAAAAATAGCCAAGGACCCAAGGTTGCGCACAATTGAGACAACCAGCTTGTATATATACTGTACGGTATATGCACGGGTCTACATGAAATTGTATGAACACTGTTGACTATTGATTGTACACGCGTTAAATCGAGAATCTGAAACACATTTCCTTCCCTCTGCAAAAAGAATCTGCAAGGCTTTGGACTTTCACTTATCAAGAGTTAAGACTCATCCTGAAGACACTTGACGCAAATGGACGAAAAGTCGATTATTTTCGCGGAGGAAGCCACAGCACACACGATGCGGATCGCAAGTAGCGAGGAGACTGGCACGCGAAGCCCACTTTTGCGCCGGTTTTCGTCACGGGGCTTCGCAGGGGAAAGAAAAAAGAAAATCGCTGGCTTGACTCCAAAAATATGATGATTACCTTCACCCGGGTGTTTGTGGAGAAAGGAAGCCCATAGGTTTCCTGAATTTGTCGGAGAGTCTGTCCAAACATTGGAAACTCTGGGTTTTATTCTAAATTTAAGTTGCGATTGATTCGTGCTGGAGTTAGCTCGTTCAACGCCCATGTGCGACCCTGAACTTGAAAATACAGAACAGTGCTGCGTACAGTAGTTTGCTATTTACTGTACGACTCTCCGTTGAAACACGTACTGCGCGAGAGATCCAAGGCGGAAACTGATATTAGCCTTATATGTGAGGCTTCTTCGTCATCCATCAGTATACAGTACTGCACTATAAAAATCCATATACGGTGAATCAGTCAAGCCTCTCTATAAGTCGAATTTCAAGGGACCCTACAAATTTCCGAGTCAGAGAAAGCAGCATTTTTGTTCGAAGGAATTGAGGATTATGCAGGAAATTGAAATTGATGGTGATATTCTGGGCCTTGAACTATTTCTTGAATGAGTTTACATTATATATAGCGACAGACTGCGGAACCTGCTGGGGACAGGGGTTCATTTGCCAAGTTATCCCTTCAATTCCTTTCAAAATGCAGAGAGTTTTTTTTTGTGGAGCTATATATCATCTTTTCTGAGTAAATTAAATACTTAGCAAACGGCTCCAGAAAATTCGAGTTATGGAGGTTTGCGCGGGAGAAAGCCTTTGAATAACGGAAATTTTAAAGAAATATTTTACATTTTATGACCAAATTTTAAAGAAGTGCTTGATGAATGCGCTCTCACCTTTGGAAAGAAAAAAATTCAAGGAACTTCTGCGTATTGTATTACATAATAACCGGATTATAACTTAATCTTTTCTCACGAAATTCAATATTCTACCCGTCCCTCAAAAATGATCGAAACCCCGTTTTTTTCAATGAAACAAAAGACAAATTGAAATACTCCATTCAATAACTGTGTAAATTAAGAAGTATGTGTCAAGTTTTACTGTTAACTCAAGCAGCGGGTATATTCTTATATAGTATAAGATTGGAAGACAATCTTTCCTTCGAACCTAATTTTCAAAAATCTTGACCGGTATAATGAAATGTAAATGAACAAATCGAGGAAAGTACCGCATCTGAAACCAATAATAACCATTACAAATTGCGCTTGTAACATCGAAGAGTTACGTCAGTTTTTGTTTTATTTTTTATTATTATTGATCAGCCCATAGGGGTGCCGACGACCGATAAAGAAATTGCGCAATTTTAACATACAGTACAACGGCATCCTAGCTTATTTTACTTTTATTTTTTGCTCAAAGTTGACGACAGCGACTTTGATCAATAATTGTCATTCCACGTTTGCATGTTATGATGTTATCCACCACAGGATTTCTCTGAGTGTATTCATGATGGTGAAGACTTGGTGAAAATTGATAAGTTATCGAGAATATTGAACCATACTGCTATATATGAAGCTGGGAATTTATTTCTGGAGAGGAAATGGAAGTGCTAGTTTTCAAGAGCATATCTCATATGGTCTTGAAAGAACGGGCAAGTACAAATGTTTATCTTATACTTTTCATATGAGTATAGACTCGCAATAACAGATGTTTGAGCGATACAGATGGAGGAACAAAATAAGGAGTGGTCTTTCTGAGAAAGACAGAGATGAAGGGATGAGAGAGAACGAGAGCAAAAGTGAGAATAAAGAGCGCATCAAAACAGGCAAGAATGCAGATAGAGATAGAAGCAGAGGAGAAAGACAAATACGAAAAAACATACAGGGATAGAGAGAGAGAGAGAAAGAGAGAGAAAGAGAGAGGGAGAGAGAGAGACATGTAATAATGGATGAAAAAGTGGCTGCGATGTACAGCAAATGATGCATGTATCAGTTTTTCAAATTGTAATCGATTTGTTTAATTACTATCAAACCTCAAGTTCATGTTTTTCCGCAAACAAATTTTGTATTTTTCTCCACTGCATTTTTATTGTCTCATGCCAGTTTCCGTTTTCAACATGTTATTCATCTTTACAACTTATGCTTGCTCATATATGGTGCTGCGTGTAAGTGTTTTTATAAAAGAATAGGTACGATGCACTGAATATAAGAGCTCAGGCATATTTAGATTTACTGATGTAAAAAATGAATCGCGATGATCAAAGTCTTTCAAAAGAAACTTGAGACTCCATTTCACATGCACCATACCGAGAACTGTTGTGGTGATGGGGTCCACCCACATTTCAAACAAGCAATAAATTTGACGTAATGGATCGAGTCCTCAGGTCAGCAATGCATGTGCTGCTGGAGAAGCATTTTGAAGTAAATGGATGGGGGAAAAGAGCAATGGAATTTCTGCACGCGAGTGCAGGGCTCTTTCTTATTAATTTTGCAGTGTAGATCGTTATTATTCGGGGGCTATATGCTCGATCTGGTCGAATTTTGGCAGACATGAGCACATTACGACTGTGCTTCCGTTCAGGTCATACGTACATCATTGATGCATGACGGCTGCTGTCGTACCTGTCCTGCTAGCACAGCTTTTTTCTCTTCACTGTTCCAGCTGCAGTTTCGCTGAAAAAATAATGCATCTTTAATCCAAAAGAAACTTTTACTTTATGAGCTGTATCCATACACCGATTTTGTTCGTACAATCAATAATACTGAATATATTACAGAATATTTTGCGGAAACAAAATGTTTCCTTTGTATATAAAGCCTTGCATGTATGATCATCAAATGCTAGCACTATACTGATGTATGTTCATCAAGTGAAATTTATGAGTCATCCATGATCATGCAATGGTAGACTACGTCGCGTCATCTCACTGCATCAGTTATATACTGTACTGTTCATCAGATCAGTACCACAGAATATACAGTACCATCGTCTTCAACTACAGTACCTTAGGTATGGCAACATTTTTCATTTTAGAATACAGTACTAAAAAAGTATGATACCATATGTGGTCATATGCTGTACAGAACTGACATCTAGCAATACTCCAGAAAACTCTTGAGCTTGATGCTCGTTTGTTAAGGGAGCCACCCAGCAAACGCAGTCCCGTGAGCCTCCAAAATTTATTGAACGACTACGATGATCTATCAATGAGAATTTATTAAAACAAGTACATAATGTACTCTATTGAGTGTTATTTTCGGTGCCGATCGAGGGAAACCTTCCGGATCTCTAGGAATTGAAAGCTCAAGACCATCCGATTTTTAAGTCACGTTGCCGTATTATAGGAAGCGTTGCTCTTGTTCATTGCGTTGATTGGATTTTGAAGAATGCTCCAAGTGTGACCATGCGGTAACTAGGGATTGTTCTTAAAACGCTTCTTCTCCGAGTAGGACTGTAAGATGGATTTAGACGATGACGTACCGAGTGAGAGTGATGTCCGTCCATTTACTGGGGCGAACATTCGTCCTGTTACGCGTCAATCAAGAAATGACCCGTCGGAGGACGTGCCACCCATGTCAAGCGGTGACCGTTTGTTGACCGGGATGAACAGACCATCCACTGGTATGAATCGGCCACCCACGCAACTCTCACGAATACAGGGTTCGGTCGGATTTTCGGAATTAACAGATGAAAGAGACGAAATCCGCCCCATTACTGGTTACGGAGATCCTGGTTTGTAGTCACGGAAGCTGCGATCGGAGCGTATGGAGATGTATTGTGGTTTGGAATGAATTTCAGGTGGATTCGGACGACCGTCGACTGGTGGAATCGGATCTCGACCACAAACAAGTGGTCGTATTTTGACGAGGTTCGTCTGTTTCCTATTAATCATATGATAGGTTTGTAATGTTCATAGAACTTCGTTCGAATGCTTCGTAGTCGTTTTCACAAACGTTCGAGTACAGTATAACACTTTATCCGTGCGGTTTTTGCCCTGAACACACGAATTACGTTTTTTGAATTCACCATCTTCGAATATCCGATTTTTGCGCAGACCGGCTACTCGAGGAAGCAACATCGCAGCGGACCCTGATGAAGATTTTATGAATTCTGTCATAAACGACACTCGCCCATCAACAAGCAGGGGTCAATCTGGAAGATTTCGCAGTGGAATGAGACGATCTGATGAATTTCAGGGGAACTTAGAGGGCTTGGAGCGTCCCGGAACGGTCGGAAGAGGTCAAATGGATCGTCCAACTACCTCTCGTGGAATGGGCGGAGTTCGACCTGGCACTCGACAGGTCAGTTCTATTTTCAGTCGCGATTCTCTCAGAAGATTCCCGTGAGGGCTGATTTTTCAGACCACCTTATTTCCTTTAGAAATTATCCGTAAGATATTGAATGTATGTACACCATGTTTGAAAGAAGCACAAGATACTTCAAAATTTTAAATCTCTGTATTTTCTATTAGAGAGAATAATGGGGAAGTTCCAGGAGAGATATAAATTTGACCCAATTCAACAGGTGGGCATGGTAGCTTTTCATGTCGGCACTCTTCTGTCTGTCGTCGCCGAATGAACATTGTGCGTTTGTCATAGGGAACATCCGTCGGTCAGCGTCCTGTAACGGGGCAAAATTCAGCCAGACTCGGAACTGCTACAAGACTCACGACCGCCATGCTCCAAAGAACTGCTACAGCTTCTGGTCAGAATTCAGGAATCGTGACAGCCCAAGTTAACGTTGTTGACCGACCAATCACCCAGCAAGGACTAGGTGGATTGAAAACTGCCGGAAAAACCGGAAGAGGTCCAAATCGTCAAGTTCAAGACAAGAGCTATTTTATGGGACTACTGAGAACGAAAACGAATGAGCTGCAATCAGAAATCACGAAGATGTCCAAGGAAATCGACGATTTCTCCAAGGAGCAGTCCACTTATTTAATCTACGATAAACGAGTGAAAGAGCTAGCTGGAGAATGGAATGGTTCGTGAAGATTTTTATCTATATTTTCCTATACAAAGTTATAATAATTTTCCTGTCTCCTTCATTTATCTAAATTAATTTTTCCGTTGCATTGATTACTTGTGGAGAGGAAACTTTCGCAGTCACACTAAAGGAACGTTTTTAAGGTTTTTAACCCTCACCTACGTGATACGGAAAACATGACGTCACATTATGGTATTCTGAAATATAGAATTGCAAGGGGAACTTGCTGACTACAATCTGCTTGTGGACAAACTGAACATGGACTCGGAAATCGAAGAAATTCAATCCGAAGTGAACGACTTGAAAGCTCAAAACAACGCCGAAGCTGCAGCTGTGGATGAAATTTTCGCGGAAAAGCAGAACAAAGAAAAGATTATTCGAGCTCTAGAGGCAGAAATTGAACAAGAACGAAATCTGGCGGACAATTTAATCGGCTCCATGGATCCCCGTGCTCGGGAGCAGTACTCTTCGTTACAAGCTGCGAATTCAAGTTTTCTTGCCCGTTTTGATACCTTGCAGCAGGAACTAGATGCATTGAACGCTCGAAAGGCGCAAGTAGAAGGTTAGCATATTTTTTTGGAATGAGTCCTCCTTCAGCCGTTAGGTGATGAAGGTCCAGTTACTGGAATTTTTACAGATGAGAGTTTTTTTTTTTTTTTTGTCTGGGCGTTTGTGAACTGAAGTAGAAAGTATGCGTATCTTGATGGGGCATAATCTGGTTAGTTGGAAAATTGATTCTCCTCGTCGATGATTAGTCCCTTTTTAAAGGTTTGTAGATACCTTGAATTTTCAAGAAATAAGGGGAAATCAAAACATTAAATTTGGTAACGCAGAAGTTTATTTCTGAGTGAACCAGGAAGCGTGGGAAACTTGACAATGACATTTATGCATCGAGAAGAGACAGATAAGCCAGTACCTTTGTGGAGGGCAGGGATGAATGATCTGAATGTTTTTCCATATTGCTCGTTAGGTAAGTGTGTGTGCGTGCATTTGTTCAAAGCAGATCCCTGTATAATCGAAGAGAAAATGGACGAGAGAGAATTTTTGTAATTCTTATGTCAATGCTAAGTTTTTAGATGCAAGAAAATTCTTGCTACAATATTTTTTCAACGTTTACGAATCAGTTCTGCCGAGGCGGCTCGTGCAGTGCTGCATGGATATTCGCAACTGTGGACATACATCTAAGGTAAAATGTTATGCTTGGGTTGAGATCAGGGTATTTATCTTTCTGACCGTATCCTGGAGTCCTAGACTGTTCTAGTTTGCTTAGTACTTCGGTGGTATAGTTTTTGCTGCAGAGGGGCATCAAAATATTACGAAGGCGGAGCCAGCTTTTGATGAACGTAATTGTGCATTTCTCTCTCACTTCAATTGTGATTCAGGGGAACTGTCGATGTCGCATGTGAAGCAAGATGTTGTAAAGCTTTACGAACAATTGGCTGAAGCAGAAGAGGACTTGCGTCGAGTCACGGCAGAAAATGACGCCCGCGGAACTCCCGCTCAAGAACGTGAGCGCCTCCTGCGACAGGTGAAGGATGACAACGCGGAAATCGCCGCCATGGATCGTCAGGCATCAGCTCTCTCCGAAGAAATCCGTTCCATAAAAGACGAGATTTCCCAACTGGATGCTGATATTGAAGAGTCCCAAAGTGAGCGGAGCCATAAGTACCGTGAACTCCGCAAACGCGAAGAAACTATGGATCAATTTTTGGAGAACTTCGACACGTCAAAGTTGGAAGAAGCCGCAAAACTAGGAAAGTTGGAAGCCAGTGTTGTGCAATTGCTAGAACGTTTAGCGCGTGCTATGGCGATGGTCGATCGACTTCCGAACCCGAAGGATTTCTCAGACATGAAAGACGATTTGGCTTTCAAAGAAGGAGAGTTGCGAAAATCCCGATCAACTGTCGAAGGGCTCGCTCAGGAAAAAGCTCAGCTCCAGAGCAATTTAGAAAAGATTGAGGCGCTGGAAGAAAAGGTCACCACAGAAATGGCACAGTTGAAGGAAAAGAGACAAGCAATGATTGATGAAATGGCGGTCTATTCAAGACCCGAAGTACTGAAACGTGACGCGGAAGACAAAGAAAATGAGCTATCCCAGGAACTCGCAGATTTGGAAAAAGAATATAAGGCGTCCAGTCTTGCAGTAAAAGAATTACATGCTGAGCATGAGCGTTTGAAGGTTCGTGGTTCGTTTTATTTTCATATTTCATGCGTCAAGTTACTGGTTTACATTTTTTAACGAGGACTAACTAACGAATATTGTGAGGGCATATTTTATGTGCATCATTGCGCCGCTGTGCATCTAAATTTTCCATTCGAGAAAATGTTATCAATTCGCTGAAAATTCTGAAATAATTACTGCATAAGGGGATGGGTATTCCTGAAACTACCGTATTCCCAAATCCTAATTTTCTGCTCCGACCGCTTATTTCAAAGTGCAAGTTTAATATATTGCCAATGTTTATCAAATGATGTATTTAATCATTTTTCATGTTCAATCTATCTTTGCAGAAATCTCTGGAGGAAAATGAAACTTACGCTCAATTGCGAAACCTGGAAAGAAAATGGGGTAATTTGGAACAGAACAACTATGCTGTGAGGTCGGCAATTAGAGTCAAGCAAGCCGAAGCTAACGTTGGAGCTATTAAAGCTAAGGTATTTTCTGCCTTGAAGGAGTATAATAAGATCTTGCAAGAGGCCATGACTCGTGGTGGAATCTGAACCTCTAAGATTGCAGTTGCTATCTGAAAATTGGGTGTGATTACCTAGTCGTTTTGAGCGCACTGTGTGAGATCCTGAGTCTGTTTTTTTTTTTGTCGCTATTCAATAGGAAGCCCGAGATCTCAAATTACTGCAACTATTGTGATTGTGCTGTATGCACCTCTGTGAACGAAAACGTCCGCATAAACTATTCGCACGTGTTTATGTTGTCATTTCTGGAGCGACTTCTTGTCTTTTTATTTTTATTAGGGGTATTTTTTCTCTTCCGCAGAACAGTTTTGTTAATTTTTGATTGTGTGCTGTGAAAGTGAAGATGGTGCGCGATTGTGCGGACTTCCGCAGCACGATCAACATTTTGCTGGTCGGCGATAGTAAGTTTTGCTTTATAATTCGCGATCATCACGAATGAATGAGTTAAATAATAATTTTTGCAGGTGGCGTTGGGAAGACGTCTTTGATCCTCACGTTAGTCAGTGAGGAATTCACGAAAGATGTTCCGGCTCGAGTGGAACAAATCATTATTCCCCCGGAAGTAACGCCAGAATACGTTGCTACATCGATAACTGATTATTGTGGTGGGTTTTTTTTTCATTTTCGTCGAGCAGCATTTCATTTTTGGCGAGAAGGTGTAACGCTGAAAGTAGTTTTAAGATCAATACTTCGTGATCCGTTCGTGTGCTCTGCTTGATTGAACGGTTAACTGTCTATGCTCTTGTAGAAATGAATAAATAACAAAGACTAAATCTAGAATAGTTTTTCTTAAAAGTTGCTGCGAGATGTTCGAGTTATCTTCGTCCGAATTTCCGATTGTGTTCGGTAGTGTTCTCACTGTATATCGCCTGAAAAAGCTGAAGAACTAACCGGATGCAGTACAGGAACCGAAACGGAACCTCAACTGATACAGTATAAGCTATTTACTTGACCAAAAATAAGCTAATTAATTTGCATCTAATTAAAATTACTTCAGTTTGGCCTGACCGAATAAAATTCAACGTTGTTCAGTCGAGAACAACTTGGGAAAGAAAGACGCGAATTCCATGCGTTCAATTGGAAAGAACTAATATCAAGTCCCACTGCCAATCTCGGAACAGTGAAACAAAAAATTTTTTGGATTCAATTTTTTCTTGAATATTTTTTCAGCCAAGGAACAGTCAGAGGACCAGCTGATACAAGAAATTCACCGCGCCGACGTGATCTGCATAGTTTACGCTGTCGACGACTACTCCACCCTGCAGTCTGCTTCAGATCGCTGGATTCCTCTGTTGCACATGGTTTTAGGCAACGAACACACCACACCGGTGGTTTTAGTCGGGAACAAGTCAGACTTGGTGACGGATTCCACAATCGATGACGTCAACGACTTGATGCGAGCGCATAGAGAAATCGAAACCTGTGTCGAGTGCTCTGCCAAGACTTTGAGGAATATTTCAGAGTTGTTCTATTATGCGCAAAAGGCAGTATTGCATCCAACTGCACCTTTGTATCAAGTAGAAGAACGATGCCTAACTGAAAAGGCCAAGAAAGCTCTTACTAGAGTATTTAAGGTTAGTGCATTTTCCCCGTGTGATTTTGGGAGTAAAAAGTGCTAATCTAGGCATAGATCACTTTCAAAGCAGTGTCCGTGCATCCATAAAGACTCTTCACGGCTAGCATAGGAAATTCTGAAGATCTTCAGGGTTGCGAAACAGTCGAGGTCTCAATTGTGCTCGAATTTCGGTAGTTCAGTCCATTAATTTAATTCTTGAACATGAAATATCTCGAAGGACTGTAGTTTCTTTGGGGAAATCTAAAAAAAAAAACATACCCTGCGAGTGAAATCCTTGAACAGCCAGTCGAGTATGGGGTATTATCGAGAAATTTGCTTCATGACAATTTTCTGAATCGAATTGATTCTGTTTAATTTGTGGTCTTCGGTCGCCACGCACGATTCAAAATCATCTTATGATTTCAAGTTTCCTCTTCATTCAGATCTGTGACGTGGACAACGATGGCTTGCTGAATGATGTCGAGCTGAACGCTTTTCAAAAGCATTGCTTCAATGCCCCTGTGTCTCCTTCAGCCCTTGAAGAAGTCAAAGAAACAGTGAAGCGCCAATTGCCAGATGGCGTGCACAAAAACTGCCTCACCCTCGACGGCTTCCTCTTCCTCAACTGCCTTTTCATTCTGCGGGGAAAGCATCAAACTATATGGACTGTTTTGAAAAAGTTCGGCTATAACTTGAGGCTGGGTTTGGGTGCCGAATACTTGAATCCCGGCCTGATGATTCCTCCTGGAGCTTCCACAGAGTTGTCACCGGCTGGGACGCAGTTTCTTGTAGCTTTATTCGAAAGGTTCGATAGAGATAGGGATGGATCCCTGTGTCCTTCAGAGTTGAATGAGTTGTTCTCGTTGTGCCCGTCGAATCCGTGGGGATCGGACGTGGCATGGTCTGTGCCAACGAACGATAAGGTGAGGAAATTCGCTCGCGCCACTGCTTCATGAATGAGCTCAATTGCAAGTTATAAAAGGAAAGGCTGATACATTTTTTTATAACGTCGAGAAAGAAAATTCAAGATTTAATCTTTTGATTTATCCACAAACTTCCTGAGTTTTAAAGTTTTACCTTCGATTCATCCGCCGTGCATTTGAGAATTTATTTGAGGACACGCTTCCAATTACCAGGGTGCCTTTGCCCGGATAAAAAGTTATCGCGCTTTATCGGATGTTGATTTTTCAACGCGCAGCAAATGGACAACACGCAGCATCATTTTTTTAGTACATTTTTTACATTCGGATTATTTGCACAAATGAAAAATCGGAAATGATTTTAAGTTTATAAGAGCTCGAATTGATATGCTACATTCGCTTTGCTAGCCCCCAATGAATCTGAAGTTGAACACTGTTGATTGGCTTCACAATTGATTGAACCAGTAATGTCCGGCGCTCGACAATAGCTTCATCTTGGAACTGATGATTGAAAATCAGTTCCGTGATTTGAATGTATTCAGATAATATATATTTTCGGTCATCAGGGGTGGATAACTTTGCCGGGATTTCTTGCCAAATGGATACTTACTACTTATCTCGACGTCAGAGAAACAATGCTGTACCTTGCATACCTTGGTTATCCCATCAATGAAAATAACAATCAAACTCAAGCCGTCAAGGTGACCCGAGAAAAGCACTTGGATGCTCAGAAGAAGCAAACCAATCGAGGTGTTTTCCTCTGTCACGTGATCGGACAGCACGGTGCAGGGAAGTCCTCATTTTGCCAAGGATTGCTCAAACGGAATCTCTCCGTGAGTTCTGTTTTTTTTTTTTGTGGAAGTTTAATTAGATTTTTTGAATGACTAATCTAAATTGTGTTTACTTGAAGGCCTGAGGGAAGTGTGTTTAATTTCTGCCAAGTTACGCTAGTTCAATTAAGGGTACATTATTGGAGGGCGGAGATGTCTTTCTGTGGTTAGAGTTGCGCTCATGAAGTGATTGTGAGAAATTCTTCGTTGAAAATTGTATTGCCTTATCAAAGATATACAATGCCGCAAGTTATGTTGTACAGTATCTCAGTTTACTCGAAGAAATTGGGCCTCCATGAGATGAATTACAAAAGCCTGTCGTTCTGTCCAAGCAAGAAATGGAACTCTGATAAGAGTCTAACTCTCCAACGAAGTTATCGGTGTAGTGGAAAATGATCTCTTCCACAGATGCTGCCGACGGCAAAATTCAATAATACGATTATTTTAATGTGATATTCAAATAGACAGTCCGTTCTTAATTTTATCTTTCAAGAATTAATTTCCGGATGCACAGTGCTGGTATTTGAATTTTTTTTGTTCTTTTCACGCAGGATATAAAAAGTTTCGGGATGCTCTCTCGAGCGAGTTCAACTACGAGTCTTGACAAGATAGGTCAGTTTGGTGACATGGCTGGAGGTGGATCAGAAGCTCCGAAGTACATCGTCAATGCATTGAGTGTGTATGGCCAAGAAAAGTACTTGATTTTGAGGGACATCGATGTTTACAACACTTCCGACGCTTTGAACCCAGATGAGATTAATTGTGATGTGGCTTGTCTGGTTTATGATACTTCGGATCCCAAGTCTTTCCAGTTCATAGCGAAGATTTATATCGTAAGTAATTCCAGCATTACGTTTTATTCTTCCATTTACAGTATTTTTTTTTTCATTTTCAGAAATACTTCAGTGATAAGGGAATCCCCTGTCTGTTGGTTGGAACCAAGGCCGATCTTGAGCGAGCTCCGCAGAATTATTTCCTCACCCCAGAGGACTTCTGCACGAAGTACAACCTACCTCCCCTGCAAACATATTCGGCAAGCCGTCCACATCCGATTTCCCGGGATGTATTCCTAAAATTAGCAACGATGGCATCTTATCCGTAAGTATCGTCCCTCGTTTAAGAAAACCCGGCACTTGTAAACTAAAATCCCGAAAAGTATATTCACATTTCGTGGAATTCTTTCTTTAATTTTCCGCCGCCTTGGACTCCGAAGAAAATTTAAGGCCTCCTGGACGTTTTTTGGGGGAAGAAGGTTCGTATAATATTTCTAAGATAAGTCACGAAGTGCTGGGACGAAGTTTTTAGCGCCATGTATCCCCCATCGATGCTTGAGTTGAATCGTTCTATATTTCATTTAAAATGGGTTAAGGTCAATGAGGAAGTTGGTCCATATGCTGTTCGTCAGGAGCACTTCCGTCGACTGGCTTACTTACGCGTCTTGGTTTGTTCTTAAATTTTTCAGTTTCGATTTGCATAAGCATTTACTCACATTGCCCCTCTTTTCATGCGGTTGAATCTAATTCACAATTTAGTTCGTAATTGTGTGTAAGCGTATCAAACCAGGCTAGTTTGGTGTTGGTATTGCGAAATCATTGGCATGTTAATTTATGGAACCCTGTTAGAATTTGAGTATTTGTCCGCTTTCGCATGCTAAAGTTCTTGAATGATTGTGAACTAATCTATCCGACTTCAAGTACTGTAGTTCTCGTCGGTGGAAGTAAAAAAATCGCCATATCAAACGTCTTCAGATGAAAGTTTAGATTTTTAACTTGTTGAACTGCTTCAGCAGTCAGTGTGTGTGAAAGCTAATATGGATTGCAGTCTTTTTTGCCTTGAGTGTTCTTCGAGGATGTCGTGTTCTTGCCTATTTAACGTACGAAAGCGTTTTCAAATGTTCTCAGACAAGGAGAGGTTCTGAAATAAACTTTTTTTTTTTTGGGATTCCGAAAAAAAACGCGCCTTCCTCTGGCGCTTGCAAAGATACAGTGCCTCAAAATTATTGCATGTGATTGCAACCGGCTGTAGTATGCTCTGAAATTCATGAATTCGTCAATGGAGAAGTCATTTTCTTTTCTCATCTTCAAGCCTTGCAAGGTAGTCCTTTGCGGCCAAAAATTGGCGGCACGGGTTTTTTTGTCTCTTCCAATTTTTCAAAGAAGATGAGTTACATGATACTGTACTGTACGAATATCATTTACGTTTGGCAAATTTTGTGTGTGAACTGGAACATTGGATACAGCCTTCTGAAGAAGCTGAAGTAAAGAGTTCTACCTGATGACAGTTTTTGTGTGGTCTGATAGCGTTTGAAAGTACAGTCCTGTACTTCTCATCTGTCCACAGAAGCCGCAGCTGATTGTTTTGCTTTGCGTATTTTCCAGGCACCTCAGGACGCTCGACTTGTCCAATCTCACGTTTACCTCATGGCTCAAGCTGGGTTTTGGTGCGGCTGCGGGTATTGCCATTGCCTTGGGCATCATGCGTTACGTTCACAGATCGCGTTGATCAGAGGCTGTCAAAATGCCGCATTTTATTTCGTGAAAAATCTGTTGTGATAAAAAAAACCGCGACTATATACCACGGTTTTGCTTCTTGAGGTTATCCCGAAACTTCGTTCGTTGACGAGTACCCTTCTCTCTTCCAGCGTTTGTTCGTTAGAGCATTTCAATTTGATGCCATTTTGGATTCGTCCTCATTCTTCTCGAGTGTTGATTGCTTCGACATAAGTTTTGAGGCATCATAGACAGTTTTGTTAGCTTTGCTTAAGAAAAGAAAAACGAAACGCAGCAAGTTCTTGTGGCATTTGACGTGAGTTTGTACGAACACTCGCATTCAATCATTTGCTTCCAATTCACAGGTGCCGATCGAATGACTATGCTTATTCTTTTGAAGTCTCGGGAGTGTTCGAAAGCGAGCGTTTGTAAAATGAGGTGACCGACATGGACATTGCGTGTCGCCGCGTGTGGCGGCGGAAAAGACGCCGGAAGTCTTTATTTAGCTGCTTAGTGGCTGCCGTTTTCTGCGTCATGATCCTCGTTTGTCCAGGTGAGAAAAACTCGAGATGATTGGTGTCGATGGCGATATTCGTGGGAGGGGTATCTGATACTTGCGCACGAAACGATTTTTTGCTACTGTATTTCGAACTTTATTCTATGTATGCGTCAATGATCAGACCATAATGCACAAAAATTGAATCACATTCACATCAACAGGTTTTCTCTGCGTCCAATTCGGTAAACAGTATGGTGAAAGAGTAGGTAAGAAGACCACCAATGCATCCACCGTAATCCGTCCACCTTTGCCTCATTGCGAAGTTGAATTTGTATTTGAGATATCCTTAAATTGTTGGTGAGATCAAGTTTCCAAAAATAAATCGAACCGAAATGATTCCTCTGAATTATAAATTGATTGTAAATTTCGTTTTCAAGTGTTGATCGTGGTTCAAAAACTGAAGTGCCGAAATCGTAATTCGTGCCATCCTTCAATTCATGGGCCTAATTCTTCGACCGCATCTTTGATTCTTGAGATGTGTTTATAACCGTAGAGAGTCGAACAGAAAGTGCGAGGAAAACGAATACTATACTTCACTGCTCCTTATAAATTTTCGTACAATTTGAAACTGCTAATTAAGCAGTTCATATTTTTTAAACTTCGACCAGAACTCTGACGCCCCTCCATGAAAATAATAATCGAAAATCGAGATATTTTTATTGCAATTTATTACTTCTGTAAAGTCAGGGTTTAAATTATCAGCGTATCGGTGTCGACTGAATTTATTTTGATGTTGAAGTTGGTTTTTTTCTGGTTTGTAAATGTTGTGGAAGCTCCGAATATGACAGGTTTTGTTAGCTCAGGTGAGTGTGGGTAGTTATAGTAGGTTTTTTTTTACCACGTTTTTATGAACTCACTTTCTTGTCTGTCTGTTTGTCCGGATCAAATTTTGAAACTCAAATTTCACTCACTTCCAGACTAGCTATCAAGCTGAAACTTTCAGGATAGCCTAGAAACTGATGACAATGCAATCTTTTGTGAAAAAATTAATTTTAAGAATATTTTTTAAAAAGAATAAAATAATTATAGTAGATTTCTATAATAAAACTTTGAGCAGGTTTTCCTTGGCCCCAAGAAAAAAACCCATGGTGAACTGAATTGGTCGCAGAGGTCCGAGTTCAATCCCACCCCCTGGAACATTTTTTTTTCTAATTAATTAACACGTTTTTATTAACTCACTTTCTTGTCTGTTTGTTTGTCCGGATCAAATTTTGAAACTCAAATTTCACTCACTTCCCGACTAGCTATCAAGCTGAAACTTTCAGGATAGCCTAGAAACTGATGACAATGCAATCTTTTGTGAAAAAATAAATTTTAAGAATATTTTTTAAAAAGAATAAAATAATTATAGTAGATTAAAAAATTAATCTAAAAAACCACGTTTTCAAAAAGCAAAAAATAACCTTAAACGTGGTGCGCATGGAGATTGTTGGGAAGAAGTGAAATACAAATGAAATAGATGCGCACCACGTTTAAGGTTATTTTTTGCTTTTTGAAAACGTGGTTTTTTAGATTAATTTTTTAATCTACTATAATTATTTTCCGGAGTGCTAATACAGTAGTGTGAACTTGGAGCAAACTTCATCAAATCCCCGAGAAGGAATGGAGATTGATTGATGCACCTTTGGAGTTTTCCGATAAAACGGAAAGATTTGAAAATGTATCACAGTTCTTTCTATCTTTCTTTTAAGATTCTTCGTTCTGAAATTATTTGTTTTAGTTTCTGGCCAGTGCCAAATGGATACGTGCATATCCGGTCTCGTGGAGGCGCTGCCTGGACTCGGGCCAGAGTTTGAGTCGGTGGATTTCAGCTCCGCCGGAAGCATAATGCGTGAAGCCACACAACGCACTCTCCTGCTTCCGCCATTCTGTCGCCTAATTATCGACTGTTACAAATGCCTGGAAGCGACTGCGGGGTCGTGTTACGCCGACTTGAATTTTCGTTCGGCGCAGAAATTTCTTCGGGGATTGCGGGAAGAGTTCGGGTGTACCAACGTGAACACTTCTAATCTTGTTTTGGGTCCGGGAGTGTCCGGAAGGAGGCTCAAGTGCACATTTGTAGCGCCAGAGCTTGGCGGCGAAGATGATCGCGACGAGGAGTTTTGTGCCTTGTTCGGAGACCCGCATTTGCTGGGTTTCGACGAAAAATTCCGTAGCTGCGGAGCCGAAGGAGCGTGGCCCCTGGTTGACACCGAGTTTTTCGCCGTGCAGGTTGGCAATTCAACTTTTTTTGTTCAACAGTTCGAAGGTTTCCCGTTCTGCTGGGGAACCCATTTGTGAAGAGCGTTTGATTTTGCTCTTTTTGGGTAATGTTGCTACGTTTACTGTTCTATTTTCAAACCTTCTCTTTTTTTTGCTTCAATAAGAACTATTCATGTCCGAATTCAACCTAGAAAACCCGCAGGTTCAAAAATGTATTCCAGCTTGAGAACATTGTCCAGGTTCAGCCCTCTGCATCGATTGCCTGTTATTACCTGTTTCTATTTTCAAAAAATGACAAAACTTTCTTCGCTTTTCGTCCCTTGCAACCGTTGCTACTCGGATCTTTAATTACATTTCCAGAAACGCCATTGATAACATAATGTGTTCATGAAGTTATTTTGCTGTAAGAAATTGATCGTTGTAGCTCATAGGAAAGTTTTCCACTTCGTTGACTACAGTGACTAAATTCCCTGGTGTGTGTAGGTTTTACTGAATGTCACAATATAAATTGAACTCGTTTCGTTTGTCGTGTCTTTTTTGTTCTCATTAAGTATGATAAATTAATGAATTTCACTAGATCCTGGGTGGAATTTTTGTAGGATAATCAATTCTTTTTTTTTTTTTACAAAATCCTGGTTGAACCATTTTTTCCACCTTTCTTGTCTCTCAATAATCGTGCTTGATTCCAATGCTCACCTTTCTGTGGGCTTCAGAAGGGTTACATTTTGAAAATGTAAAAAGAGTGACGTAAACTGCAACGTTTTTTTTTTTTTTTGGCGCACCCTGTGTGTTTTCTCTTGAAGTTGGCAAATAGGCCTCGTTCTCTCTAGATTAGTCATCATTTTTTAAACTCGCTTATGTTGAAAAAAATATAGTTCGAGCATGTGAACTTGATGCAATATTTAATGTGAAAGCCACGCGAGCATACTTAATTGGCAAAGTATAATTTTGATGCATTCATGGTTTGTATCACTGGGTTCTATTTGAAACTACGATATCTCTTTCTTCACAAGGTTACGAGTGCAAGAGTTTGCAGCACCTGTCGCTCGACAGCCGTGACGCGAGCAACGGTGATTGTGAAAGACGCTGGGGAGTGTGGGCCACAGTTGACTTATGAAGCGTCGTCTGACGCGTTGCCGAATGTTTTCAATGACGGAACCATTTTTGCCGGTGCCGACAAATCGGTCGTGGTCAAGGAAATAGTCGAGGGCCGGGAGGTCGAGGTTCGTCCATCATTGAATATCCTGTGCTGTTTTTCATGCTCTGCTTTTTATTTCCCTTTAAATGTCAGCCGCCATTTCTGATAGATTCTTTTGCTGCGGTGTAAACCGCAGTTGACGATTTCTGCGTGATTCCGTGCTGAAAATTCATTCAGATTTCAGTTTCGGTTATGAATTGTTAATATCTCAACAGTATTTTCCCTTGAAATTACAGTAAAGATAGTAATTCCACAAATCAATCTTGAATCGCATCCGCGATATATTCAAAGGAATCTAAGCGACGTTTTGAGGCCTTTTCATTGACCTCTGTAACTTCTTTGTTTCTTGATTGCAATCTGGAGATCGCCAGAATTTGTGACGTTTCCACGGGCCAAACTCGGCTGAGAAGAATTCGACTCAGCCAATTAACGTTTTCTGGTCTGGTAATCTTTGATGGAGATTCAGGCGACGCTTGCCTTGGTATTAGTTGAACCTCGACAGTTCAAACCTCCCGATGTCGAAATTTCTTACCTTGGAAACAACGCATTGAAAACCTCTCTAACTTCAATTCTCTCCCCTGAAGCCTCCGTAACTCAAATTTTCTTCAAAATAATGGGCAAAAGAAGCCTTTTGTTTTTCTGACTCGGGGAAGAAAGAAAAAAAAACAATAAGAATTTAACCTGATGCGTTTTGACGAGGAGGGAAAGACTATTTGTGCGAATGAATCCTTGCCTTCAAGTTCAAAATCCTGTCAAGAAGCAATTTAAGGCCGAGAATATGATTGATCTACGATTTCCTGGAATTCTTTTTTTCTTTCCTCTGACAAACTGCTTGCTCCCCCAACTCGAAAACTCCCTAACGAATTTTTTCAGCTGGTCCCTTAAAGATTGACTCTAAGAGGTTTGGTCGTATAAGATCTGCTTTCGAAGTGAGGGAATAGGACTGTTACGAATCTTTGCTTGTTTAGAAGGTGGGAATTACAAGTTGACTGTCAACGTGATCTAAACTTACGATCTCTTGTGATTTGACGAATCGTCTGAACCGAAGAGGAAAACTTACGCATTATGATGATCGCCCTGACTGTTTCACTTGAGTTTTTGACAATAAAAAACATAAAATATATGCCTATATTCTCTTTAGATTTTCATGCGTCACGCCGGTGCGATCGTCTCCCTGCGTCGAATCGGAACCGATAAGCAATTCCCGTCACTGTCAGTGACGATCCGTGTGCCACGTGCCGTCGTGGCGCCTACAGGTGCAACCACAACGGAGCTTTGCGTCAGTGGCTGTCTTGATGAACTTCCGGGTCCAGAGGCGACGCTTGGAATAAATGTCGATGATCAGCAAGCAACTTCCTTGTGTTTAAGAAGAGGATTGACTGACGGCTTTTTGGACGCTTGCGTGTTTGACCTGATGACGACTGGTGACACCGCTTTTGCGGACGCTGCGCAATTTGCCATGCTAGACTTGAGAGGCAGCCTGAAGAATTTCGAGAGGATCATCGTGAATAGGACGATTCCGCAGGAGGCAGCCATTGTGTTTTCCGGTGTGAACCGGATGGCAGCTTCGCGATTTTGCCTAGCCTACCTTATTTTAGTGGCACTTTCGGTGTATTTTCGGTGATGGTAGGTTCCCTTTTGCAGCTGGATTCGCGGTACACTCATGGTAGCTGAGCAAAAATTTATATACAAATTATGAAGCGGGCAAAAAAATAATGCCCGTTAGAAACGGACTCGGCCAAGTTTTGTTTCAGCTTGTTTTTAGAATTTTTATGATACGATTTATATTTATCCGAATGGAAGGAGAGTCTTCGGTCCAAATCAAATGTTCATGAAATTTTATAGTATAGAGCTGTCATCATTTTTGTCGTGGAAGTTGACCGAAGTTCTTAATTTTCCTAAATGGAAGTCTAAGCGTAAAGAGGCGTGTTCTTAGCCGGGGAGGTCAAGTGAGATGTTAGCTGCAATTCGGTTTTACATTTCGCCGAATTCTTTTGCTCCCCTTGCCAAAAGTAGGTTCATATTCTTCCAGAAATTTTCGATTTACCTCGGTAAGAACCAGTTTCCAGGAGGAATCTATATGAGATTCTTCGTTCTCTGTGAATTTGATTCATTCTTATATTCTTCGAAAATGAAGAACGACGATCATGAAGTCATCTTGTTTTTTTAGATGCGTATAAGTCTGTCTGATAGTTAATGAGCTGTTGCTGTTTGTGTTAGCAGCTACTAAAAGGTCTATTTAATCTGATTCTGCATCTAGGCCGTTGAAAGATAACTGCTGAAGGTTTGAATCTAGATTGAGCTGATTTGAGGATGACTGCTTAAGCTTGGAATTTAGGAAAAGGCATTGATTTCTGAGGAGGAAAGTTGATTTTGGAGTATAGATTTATAACAGTCTGAAATCGATATACAGTACATGCAATTTTTTACTTAGAAGCGACATCAACCTGCTAGAAAACGCTGTCGACGTAACGTACGTGAACAGCAAAATGCATCGTATACATTATCGGTTATCTTTCACGGAGGCCATTTGATAATTTTGGTAATTAGTTTTTGTGGTGACATTTTTGAGCTGCGTGTCCCTTTTACTCTAATCTTGCCGTGACCAAGCCATCCACAGCATTCCTGTTCATCTGGATTTAAATGCTCATGTTGTGCCTTCTTGAACTGCTCAAATTTTTCGTATTTTTTCCAAATCAACAACCTTGTTTTCATGTTCGTCCGTAAACGATTCGGTACTCTTGTGTTGTGGTTTTTCTGGTTCATAGTCGAGTGTGATGTGGACAAGTTTTGATGGGTTCATAACGATTTTTGTTCGATCTCGCAAAGCGATTGTACATATACTGATTAATTCAGGCTTCGTATTAATCATAGATTGCTCATTAGCAATTTGCGGTCATCGAGGAAGACCATTAATTTGTGGACGTCATATCAGGTTATGCCTTGCTGGATGTTGAGTGCCTTTTTCGAGGATAAATTTTCAACGATCTTGCTTCTGATAGCTTTTTTGCAATCGAATTTTCTCCCATTTTCGATGTACAGGTTTAACGTGAAAAAAGGTTTAGTCTCTTCCGATTTAGACTTGGTTGTCATCGAGAGTTTATTCTGTGTGCCATCGAATTGTTTTTCATTGCGAATTTTTTTTTTCGAATTCTTATTCCAACGTTGTCGTTGAGATATGCTCTTTGATTGGGATAGAACCCACGAGCTTGGTTGATATTTCGGGGCTTATTGATGAGTTGCTTGAGAGCTGATTTTGTTCTGCGCTGCGAACTGAGGTTAAGTTCGGGTTACCGGCAAGTCGAGAATTTAGCGACATTTTTCGCAAATTTCGTGCGTCTAGTCAAAGCGAATTATGTTTCTGGTTTAGTGGTACGTGTTAAATGCGTGCCTGTGCGTGCTTTTTTTTTATTGTGTGCGAGATTTTTTTTTTTTTTGCATGAAGCTGTGAAGATAAAAATTCGACGCGTAGAAAATGTTTTGCCTTTTTCTCTTCTCAATTTTTTGTTGGCGTGGTTTTCATCTAGGCATTTATCAGATGTAGAACCAAAGCTTGTATGCTGTAATGAATTTTAGAGTCATTTTCATGAGACCCCACTGCGAGTCGCTGATGTTATTCTAGGTTATTTTTTTCCTTCCGACCGTATTGAGAATGCAATTGTTGAATAAATGTTTGATTTCGTTCCGGTAAATTTTCAGGGATGTTTAGTCATCAGCTCTATTTCTCTGTTCAAAATGTCGCAAGTTGTTGAACCAGGTCTGGTGTAGCTTTTCCTTGTCTTTCGCTTTCTTGAAGATCATCACAGATTTTACTGCAAAGGATGCCGTTTAGTTTTTAATTATCTTGCCGCAAAGATTTAATGATTTTAATCGATCTTCCGTAAATAGGTAGAGCGGTGTCGAATGAATCCCAGTGATAAATCGTCAAAGTATGTGAAATTGACCTTTACCAATTTTTCTGCGTTTCCGATTTCTCTCCGAAGGGAAAAGAAATTCGGAGTGTAAGCGATTTTTTCTTTAATGATGCCTTGAAGTTGTTCATTTTTGTGTGACGCGCTTTGTGTTGATTCCGTGGCGTGTTGAGAGGCGGAAGTAAGACGAAAAAAGAAAGGAAGAAATGAGTCGGTTCAGGATCCGACTGAGTCTCGGGAGTGCGTTAGTGTTCAGAAGCACGACGCTTTTGCAGCCAGGTTGCGGACACAGTGCATTCGTCGTCCGATCCACGCCGACCCTTTTCGATTCGGAGGAGAGTCGAGAGCGGCGCCGTTGTGGGTGGAAAGTGTGGCAATGCGGGTTCGCTGTTGGCGATGCTGCTTTGCCGGTGAAGGAGGCCAAGGGGAAGGAAGCACCGGATCCTGTGAACACTAGTGGTTTGTACTCTGCAGTCAATCCTGGTCAACGAACCGAAAGTCCTTCGACGAACTTCTATGGAGCAATCGTAATTTAAATTTTAAAAATTTCACTCAAAATGGAAATGTCTGTCTCGATTGCCTCCCGAACGGAGTACTACTGTAGAATCTCGTTACAGGAAAGCATTTAGGAACTTGAGAAAAGCTTCGTTGTAAACGAAAATAAAAACAAGGACCAAAAACAAATTTGTTGTAAGCATAAATTCGTTGATTCGTTGTAACGAATCAAAATACTGCTGTAGATGCCTCAAGAAAAATAAGAAGAAAATACAGTAGAATTTCGTGACAACGAAGCTTGTCATAAGAAATTAATGCATACAACGAATGTTCTTCTTGTCCCTGTTCAATAGCCGCAAAACTATTTTTATTTCTTTTGTTTAGAACGAAATAAAAATGAAGAAAAACATTCGTTGTAAAAAAAATCAGATAGGTACCTCGAGAAATTATCATTTTTTTAGATTTTGAAAGGCTACGAGTACAGGATAAACATTTTAATTCTCAACAGGTTAGTAAAATTGCTCTCTATTTGCCTTATTTCGTATTTTCAACTTGTATTCTGTCCAGCATCTAAATTTGTATCTATTTCGGATTTGAATACTGTACTGTTATTGATCACAGAAACTGGGGTGCGCATTATGCAGGCATTCCACATTTTCCTCTGCGAAACCAAGGTGCATATTTACTCAAGGGCTCGTGATACCTGAATAAAGGATGATGCGCATACGCAGCGAATTCGTAATTTACAGATTTCCTGAGATTATGGATTGTCCGCCCTCGGTAGTGATAGAATTTATTCGCAAAATGTTTTTGGGAATGGGAAAAGTGTGCTGTATAGTACTTTTTTTCTGAAGAATATCTGTGCGGTTTAATCTTGCCGTTTTCTGGAAGATTAATTGTCTAAGTCATAGGTAATTACTCTACGATTGATTTTCAGCTACGGAAACCGTTGGTTCGAAGGTTAAGAAGAAAAAAATGATGGAGGCCCTTCCGAGTACGTCGGTTGATCGAAATTTCATCACTGCCATTCGAGCAATGTCGGATTTCCTCTTGAAACCGTCCGATTTGGAAGGTCTAAGGAAGACCCGTCGAAGAAGTCCGTTCGAACTTGAACCGCCTATTGTTGTTTTTTGGAGGAAAGATGTCGAGGAACGGTGAGTGAATTTCAGTAATCCCTCGAAACCTATGCAGAAGTTTTCTTCAATTCACGTACTATTCGCGCCAAGGCCGAGTTTGGGAGGAAACTTTTTTAAAGCTTGTTTGAGAACCTGCTCGATTCTCTTGTGAAATACAGTAGAATAATCTTCTCTACCGCTCTTGATTTCTGTATATTTCACGCAATGATGAACCATTTGCTGTTCCACGATTAAATTTTATGATAATTTTAATGATTCATTACGATACAATGATAAACTTCATTTTAATAAGCAAGAAGAAATTCAGGAAAATTTAATTGGTGATATTCTAGGCCTTGAATTGTTACCGACATAAGTCGACCGGATGCTGAACTTGGAGGCAAGGGTTAATTTGCGCACTTAATCTTTCACTTCCTTCCAAAAGATATCAAGTTACGTTTTTATTGCTTTTATTTTTGCTGTGTCAACGAAATTATAGCAGAAGGCCACCAGATAATTCGAGTTCTGGAGATTCGAGGAGGAAAGCCGTTTGGGTTCGGGAGGTTTTAAAGGATTGTTTTAAAGGAATTCAGACAGGGACTTGAAAAAAAAATTCGACGTAGGGAGGTTCGAGTTATCGCGGTTCAACTGTATTATGCTGTATGTAATTCAGCATGTTCTGATGTTCGGGGATTATTCTTGCCGTTTCCTTGTACAGTTTTTTTCTTCGTAAAAATAAAGGGCGAAGAATGTCTGGGGAGACATGAAGAAGATCGATGAGGAGCGACTGAAGCGTTCCAGAGATTATGCCTTGAGGAAAAAAAGTTGGTCAATTTCTTCGCACGAGCATTCGTCAAGGTTTTTGTTGCTGTTTTGACTGTAATTTCGTCTTTTCGCAGACCTGTTTCATCTCAAGCGGATGCTCAAAGAATACCAGTCTGGCGGTGCTGGGGATGGAACCAAACAAGGTCCGACGCACGCCTTGGAGAAAGTCCGTGGCTCGAAACGAGTAGTATTTACTGCAATTGCAATGTTCGTGAATTTACGTGTTGGCTTTTTCGCGGCTTTTGTTGAAACTTCCTTTCTTTTGGATTCTGTGCAGAAACGGTTTGAATTGCGTGTTCAAAGCAGTGGCTTGGCTGTACACGGGGTCTTACAGTTTGTTTTCTGAGGCTCTGCATTCGTTGGCCGACACGCTGAACCAGTGCATTCTCGCCGTCGGAATTTACCAGTCAGAAAGAGTATGATCTTGTAGTGATTTTCCGCTTAGAAAAGGGGCGGGAAGAATTGTTCGTTTTGTTTGAACGAATATTTATCCAACAATCATTTGCATGGTCGAGTATCGGAAGTTCCGATGAGTGTTCTTCAGATATATTAATTTTTAAGAGTCGTTGCACTTCAGCACTGGTTCGCCTTTCGTATTTTCTGAACCCCTCGAAGCGTGCCGATTTTCAGTTGATTTTTAACTTCGCTTTATTCTTACTGTACCGCTGTTCTACGTGATTGAAGCACCGCAAAATTTACGATTTTTCGACTTAATGAAATGTTGGGAATGTCCTAATAATGCTTGAAAATCTGCCGTGCCATATACGTTACTTGAATACATGCTTTTTTGCTTCATTAAATTAAATCAGCCAAAGAAAATCGTGTGTGCATCATAGTATCGGTGGCATCTTAGTTGTTTTGTCTTGAGATAGAAGTGAAATGTCAAACTGAAAACTGCACTAATTATAAAATAAGATGTATTTTCTGTGACGGTGATGAAAAAAATTGCAAATGGCACGGTATGGAATTTATTGAGTGCATTGTTCAATATACTCGTGCAATACAGTACGAGGGTTGTCCCACTGGGACCCGATCTTGATTACTTTTAGAGTAAGTATGACTGTAGAAAAATTACCTGATGTACTAGTACATAGCACATGATTTTGTAAAATGGGATTTTTTCTAGTTTTTTAAAAGCAGTTCAATTTACTGCATCATGGTAGGGGAAAACTTTCCGGAGTTCTCCACCCACGTCGTGAAGTGCCGAAAAAAGTGCAAGGCCAGCTAAAAAAAATGAATTTTGTTTTAGCCATTTTCTTTTTTACCCTTGAGATAATGGTAAAGAAAAATAAAGAAATTCCAATTTTCAGCTGGCCAGACGAATTTTTCGTAGTAATACCTACTCTAGAAATAACCGAGCTCGCGCCAAAATGGGACACCCGCGTAGATAGTTCATGTGGTCAGTTTATCAGAAAGTGACGTACTATCATTAGTTCAAATTATTTTAATTTTTCGAAGACTACCATCATATTTGAAAAATGAAGCTATACAATACGGGATCTGCTGGAACGTGGTGCAATTATCGTTAACAACGTACAGTATTGAAGGAAGTGAATTTTTGAGCGTTTTGTTGAGGCTTAGTTGTGTGATGAATACACGCACGATTGACAGATGCAATTTTTACCATATTTCGAAAATTGAATCAAATGTTTTTCTCTTCAGAAAGCGGATACAATTCATCCATATGGGTACACTAATGCGAAGTACGTCGCATCCCTCATTTCTGGAGTGGGTATATTTTGCCTTGGCGCCGGATTATCGTTCTATCATGGGATTGAAGGGCTTTATCATCCGCATTCTGTGGAGAACATGTTCTGGGTGAGTCATGTATTTTATTATGTGAGTTTGCAAATGTCGTGTTTTGGGTGAGTCATATATCGTGTGAGTTTGTAAATTGATTTCAAAGAGTGTGCGAAAGGAATCAGGGTCGTTCGGAATGAATGACGATGATCAAGCTCGAGCGAGTGCGTTTAACTTGTTTGTTTGGTGACGATCTGCGATTAGGATGCGTCGATTAGAGGTCTATTTGTTGAGTGACGAATAAAGCGGCGGCAATATTTCTGCTTTTACTTTTCAACTTGGAAATGCTATTTCTGTAGGCCTACCTCGTCCTCGGAGGCTCGATGATTGCCGAAGGAGGAACATTGATCATGGCGATCAAATCAATCAGCAAAGGCGCCAAAGAGCACGGTGTGAAATTCATTGATTACGGTGAGCGTCGATTGACTGAGGGAATTCTTGAACTTGCATCTGGGTAAACGGGCTTATTTATCTGAACATTTTTGTCGTGGTTGCATGAGCATTAGGAGTTATAATCAACTGCGTCGACGAGTATTCGATAAGGTTTCATTGAAATTCTGTTCATACAAAAACCTTGGCGTTGCACCTTTGAGAAAATGAGGATAGTTCGTGACTGGATATTTCCATCATCATGCTCTGTTGTCCGAAATTTCCTATAAGGGTTTTGCGTGAGAGCAAATCCTATCTCTGTTGTCATGAAGCATTCTGCGAATCAAGTTTTGGTACACTTGGACTCACTCTACGACATTATTCTCTTGTTCATCATCCGTTCAGATTACGATCAATGTATAAGCACCCCTATGGAACGAATTTTTTCAATGGTCCTGTGTAGATTACCGTATTTTTATTTTTTGCTTGATTATTTCGGAGAAAGAATCTAGATGTGTCTTGACTGAATTTTTGAATGTATGTGTTCAAAGATGAATTCTTCCTCTGTTATGTGAACACACCAGTCTTTCTCCAAGTGTATGACAATTTGCAAAAGATTTAATGCGACAGACAAATTTTGTACCACCGTCGGGTAAGTTGTAGAATTTAGAACTACGAGAAAATAATATTTCTATCATGAAGGGTAACTTTATAAATGACGGTGCATTAAAGAACGTTCGAGTTAAGTTTTGATGAAACTAAACAGAAGATACTGGCATTTTTCTATGTAAAAAATACACAGGAATCTCTTTCTGAGTGGAAAAGCAGGTCATAACAACTCACCTTTTTTTCGCGATACCTTATGTATAATGTTGATGTACCAAAACGTCATCTGCACTGTAACATTTTGAACGCTTTACTTAAGTTATACGGGTGCCTCCACTGCCCGTAGTTCAAAATACGGGAAAATGACCAAAACACTTCGAATGTTCGATTTATGTTTTAATCAAATGCGATTCTGTGGTTTCTGCTATTTTTTGATGAGATTTTTTTTTTGGCAGTTCTTGAAGCTAGAGACCCCACGGTAAACGTGGTGCTCTTGGAAGATGCGGCTGCTGTACTGGGAGTTGTCATTGCCGCCTCCTGTATGGGACTGACCTCACTCACTGGTTCTCATATCCCAGATGCGATGGGCTCGCTTTTTGTGGGATCCCTTCTTGGCGCTGTGGCCATGTTCATTATCAAGACCAACTCCAACGCCCTCGTGGGTCGATCGATCTCGCCCGAGAAGATAGTTGAAATCAACCAGGTTCGTCGGAAATGTTTCGATGTGGAAAAAAATGAGAAAAACGTTAACATTTTCAGATTGTGTCGCTCGTGAGTTATGAATATTTATGTGGAACTGAAGCTTTCCAGAGATTATGCCTTAAGTTATGATTAAAAAACGTGAGATTATGTGAACATGCACGGAATTTCTGCTTACAGTTGGGCTGACGATTGTTTATTTTTTTCCGCTCTAAAACGGCCAGTTCATCATCTCGAGCGTGTCAAAATTGACAAATTAAGCCCTAACACAATTAAAAGACTTCAATGAGCTCCGAGAGGCTATTTCTAATGAGATTATTCTGCGAGATTAATGAAAACTCGAAGCAAGATTATAAAAGCCATCGTATGAAGGATAGGGCTTCCTGAAAATATGTATTGTGCGTCTTTTGTGGGACTTTTTGTTTTCGGGCGTAAGAATTTTCTCGTTTTCTTGGGAATATACTGTAATTACCGTGTACTGTTTCTGTAGTTGAGTTAGTTATTAATTTTGTTCACGAGATTCCTGCATTTCACCCAAATACAGCACCCTGCTTTTTCGCTGACTGGTCCTGAGAATTTGATGCCCTTGATGAATTGTATGCATTATTTTGGAATGACAGGTGCTGGAAGAGGACGTAATGGTTCGTGCGATCCACGATGTTAAAGGCATTGACATGGGCAATGATTTGGTGCGATACAAAGCGGAGGTGGACATTGACGGCCGCCAGTTGACCCGCCGTTACTTGAATTCTCAGGATCTCGAACGATTTTTTGAGGTAACTGCATGACAAATTAAAGGAACCTCGAAGCAAATATTAATGATGCGGAAAAAATAAATTGTTCTTGCTTTTGTAACTTCTTTCAAGCACAGTTCTCCGAGCAGGTTTGGTCGTTCAATCTAAATGTGAGGATGTGAACGAATTTTTCAAAACTTCGAAGAGTTGGAATTATTGACTCGTTCCAATTTGATCAAGCAAAAGGCTTTCGTTTTGCTTACAAGAAGCAACTTCATCATGCAAGACACAGAACCCAAATAATTGTTTCCCATTTTTTTCATTTTTACTGTTCTATAATCGATAACGTCTTTTGAAGTTATGAATGATGTTGAGTTGTTCTGATTGAGCCTTCGAACTATGACTTTTTGGGGTAATGCATTGATTGTTGAAGTGCAATACAGTACATTGACAATTCTTAAACCTTTTTTCAGGAAGTGCAGCAAATGAAGACCATTGAAGAGCTGGACACATTCTTGCTAAAACACGGGGAAAACATTGTGGATTTGCTGGGTGCTGAGATCGACAGGATTGAGCAGAAATTGAAGGTATTTTACTTACGGAAAAAAAGCGTGTCTTCCTGTATGAAGTACCGTGTTTCCTTCAATTCCAGGCAAGATTTCCAGAACTTCGTCATGTCGACTTGGAAGTGCTTTGAATACTAGCAGGATGTGATAGACGAGGGATTCTTTTTTTTAAATCTTATAATGATTCTTCGGCATCTTCTCAAGTTGTCCTGGATTATGTTTTGTGATACAAACCAGAATTACGACACAAAAAATAAAACAGACGCAAAAGTTGAAATTTTCGTCTCAGTATTTTTTGCACATCGTCTTCCTGCCGTTGGAAACGAGTAAAAAGCACGAGCGGAATTACCTCATGTCCTCATCTCACAAATGTTACTGCAGGTCAACATTCACAGCGGGACGTACAAAATCGCGAATTTTCAACCTCAACAGCCAAAGGTTTTTCCGGAAGCGAAGAAATGATTATTACGTGAAAATGTATCGAGTTCTTTACGCTAGCGGACGAAACATGCCCAGAAGTGAGAAGTAGAAACCGAGCGCACGGATTCTCATCAGCACTTCACAGATGGTCATAGGTTTTCTAAGATGACCTCTTTTCTGGTCAGGGATGTTCACCCAGAGAAAACGCTCAAATTTGACACCTGCAACAGACGAATTCAAGTCACGAAAAAATAATAGGATTATTTTGGCAAGTAAAAAATAATAATGCTGTAAACTTACTCGCATGTTGTCTCATTGAAGTGACCTCCAGTTGAGCAACTATTCCGCACCTTTGACTTGCATACACAGTCGCAGTCAACAGCACTCCAAACCTTCAAATGACCCTCGCATTTTCGATTGGTCTCCCGGCAAACGCAGTTGCACGAATCGTCGGTTGCCCGCACCTGATTTTCTCGACATTCTCCCTGCAAAGCAAACGCAAAATGAGAATGTTGCAATATCTCCTGTTCCCTTATGAAACAAAAATATAAATGTTGTGAGTAAATAATTTTGATGGCTGAAAATAATTTGGTTGATCACTGGATTAAGTTGCAACGAGGATGAGATTACGAACTGAGCTTCATGTTCTACGCTCTGCTAACTGATTACTGAACTCATATATACCAAGAAGTTCATGAGGAAAAATCGTACGCGTTAACCAACGTCAAATCAAAAATCTTTAAACATTTTCTTACAGCTAAAACTAAATCAACACCTCCTTCCTTTTTAAATACAATCGACCCACTTCAAAGGGACAAGCAAAAGAATGCGACGTAGGGAGGTTTTGAATTAAGGAAGCAATTTTAGTCCGAGAAAAGAAGGAAGAATTGCAGGACATTATCAGTGAAATTCTATCTTGACATATGATAGTTTCGTAAATGAGTTGACAGGATGCTGAACTTGGAGGCAAGGGTTCATTTGCCCAATATCAGTCTTTTACTTCATTTCAAAACACATCAAATTGAATTTTTATGTAATTTTCTCATTATCAAGCTTGAACTGTAACTTGAGCTGGACATTTTAAAGATTTCTTGAAGGCATCAAAACCAAGATATTCATCTTTATATAATTCTCAAGCAGTTTTTGTTGCCCAAATAGAGAAACCACCTCGCCATGCTACAGAGCCATATTATTCATTTCTGCCTTTTCACAACATGCCAATTGATTATCACCCCTGTCTGTTATTTCTCTCCCAGCAGTTGAATTTCGAGGTACTCACGAAAAATTCGCCAGACGGAGTGTTGAAGATACGAAATTCGGTTACTTATCGAGATTCAACTTTGTAATTCGTTATACTGCGTACTGTACTGTAAAATAGGCAGTTAGCACGCGCGGATATCGGCCAAAAACTCACCGGACACTGACACTTGCACGACCCATCGTGCACTTCGAAATCGTGATCGAACTTCTGTCCGTCCACGTTGACCTGTTCGCGCTTGTGGGTCACTCGTGTCGGCGTGCATCTCAGCTGACCCGGGCAACAGCCCCCGCACCGCTTGAGCCGGAGACACGACGGAACCACGAGGCGGGGCCGCTTTGTACCCAGCTTATTATTCTCCCCGCTCTGCTGCTCCATCAGCTCCTGGGTTACGTTGACCGTCGTCATCAGGGGCTTTTTGCAGCGCGGCATGGACGACTTTTCCGGATTGCGGACCATCGACACGCTGCCCGACGACACGTCGCTTCTATTCTTCTTCGGTCCTGCTCAAAACGATAAACATGCAAATAACGATAATAATCCTGCTTTTACTTGAGTACATCCCACGCACTTTTCCCGCCAAAAAAAAATTTTACGAACAAAACGCGGAGTTCATGTAATATTTGACCGACAGCAGCACGAACTTATCCTAAAGTCTTGCGTGCGTTGTCCTTGGGTCACATGACAGCAGTACTACACAGATATATTATCGAAGAGAAACAAATTGAAAGCAATGGGATTCTAATGTTCAAGTACAAATTGATAATTTCAGCTGTTTTCAAATTGTGCACACTTTTCACAGGAAAGTGGGATGGGCGTCTCATACAGCAGGGATACGTTTTACCTAATTTTCCAGCTCGAAAATTACGGTGCGTGTATTAGGCAAGGACGCATGGCACTTGAGTAAGCACAGTACATAAAATTAATAAAATATGCTTATGACATAAAAAATAGTGCATTCCCTACAACAACAGTTGAAGAACTGAAAAGCGGGAAATATGGTTCGATCTAAAATTCCTCTGAGAATTTAGATCGAAGCATATCAACTTTTTTGTCCCCATTGCTGCTCAGATTTCAATCAAAAGGAGTTTCAATTTAATGAACCATCCCAAGCTTTTCTGATTTCATATTGCCATCAAGGCAATTGCGACGGAAAATTAAGGATTTATTTAATTTTCACAAACACTACTATTGTGCTTTTTGAACGAACATTCATAAATGACAATGCAACTAACACAGTACTATACGTGCATATGAAAGCCGATACAATGCAGTAAGATTCTTGAAAAAAAAATTACAAAAATACCACATTTACCAAAAAACTGTATAACACTACCAATTTCAATGGTTACCAAGCATATACTTTCTTCGTTCCTGAAAAACTGAGAAAAATTCTGCATGGGAATTTAAGACTCATATTCACTATTGCGGTCAATTCTCTCACATCAGCGGAGAATGTATTTTTACGTACTAAGTACTGTAGGTAGTTTGAGGTGACAGCTTAACCTCCTTGGATAACTTCAAAAGATATCATAATTTTAATTGCTCAAAGTATTGCGATGGTCCGAAAATCATGCGCTTTCATTATACTTATATCATAATTAAAATATGATATGCCGCCGCGCGCCGAAAATACTGATTTTCAAAAATTCTCAATTTTCGTAGCAAAAAATGTAAAAAAAAAAATCGTAAGAAAAACCTTTCGGTATCGTGAATGAGGTCACGTGCAATTTCAAAATAAACACACCTTTGCTGCTGGATCCCGGGAATCCACCTCGGAACATGCGATGAAACTTGGCGCACTTCTTCCCCAACTCCGCCCATCTCACGGCACGCGAGTAGTCCGGCAAAGAAATGGCATACTCCAACAACTCCGTGTCGTGACACAGATTCAGATCCATCGGAAGCATGAAGTCCAAATACTCTTCCGGTCGGAAGTATTCTTCCTCGTCTCCTTCGTCTCCCTCTGCCTCCGTTCTTATTTCGCCACTGTCGCTCCTGCTGCTGCTGCTACAGTCGACACGATGTTGGCCCAATACGCTCTGTTTCGGCTCGTCATCGTCTTCAAAGGGATCCACCAGGGCAACGGTGATGGCCACCGCGAAGGCGACCAGACCAGCCACGCAAAGCAGGACCACGATGCGACCCGACAACTCCAACATCTTGCTCGCAACTGCAGCATCCCGACACCGAACACGGGTTATATGGTCTACCTGGGCATATAGGTGGGAACCCAATAGCGGGTTGTTTGCATTACACGCTTTTGAAGGAAACCCCGATAAGACGAGTTCATACAAGGCAAGCGCAACCCGACCACTTCAGACAGGCTCGCCCATGTGCCGTCATTGCGGACCGGTTTGATGACGAGAAAACGCGAGGATTTTGCTATCGAAGTGCAAGCATTCGATATGAGTCATTATGTGAGTCATACGTACGCCGCTCAGACGTAAATTATGGAAACACAGGGTAATAATGGTAATAAAGGTGAGCTCCCTCTCTCTCTCTCTCAATAAAAATTCAGGGGACCAGAACAAAATTGCTGAAGAAACCCCTTTTATAAAGTGAGTAGAAAAGCCTATGAATGGGATCAACAACAAAATTGATGCGTCGTAAAAAAAAAAAGAAAAAAAAAGAAAAGAGTCCGCTTGTTCACGTTTGCAATCTAGGATCATTCATGGGGTACGTCGCTCAAAATACAAGATTGAAATTGACATCATGAGGATTAAATATAGTTCTACTGTTCGCAATGACAAGTTCTATTGTTAGGCCTTGAGCAAGAATAACAGCAAGAGAAATTTAAAAGGGGGATTTTTTTTCAAGTTTTAAAATGAATACTGCATAGGAAGAGAGAACCCTAATATGCGTATGGTTTGCTCAAAAGCTTGCGTTTTTTTTTTCTTTTGCAGAAATCCGTGTCATGTAAACAACCCTCTATCTCGCAATGGGCAAACTTCTTGAAGCTTGAAACAGGGATTTTTTTCAATTTTGAGAATCAAGATGGATAGAAAACCTTATGGTTCGCTCAAAAGCAAAGCCTGGATTTTTCTTCCTTGCTGAAGTTCATGCGATGTAATGTAAACAAACCAGCTATAGCAATTGCCAGAATTTAAAAACTTTAAAAGGGGATACACTAGTTTTTCATGACATTACTGCATGAAATACTGAAAAATGGGAATCAAAAATGTAAAAAAAATTTGAATTTCAAATTCAAGGGAAAACTAAAATATATACAGTACTTGAATTTAAATTTCCTTTCCGATTCATGCTAATGATGTTATTTCCATTGGAAGATCAGCATCAGCAATTTATTCTGTGTGTCATCGTCTGTTTTTGAATGTTGTTGCACATCATATCTTTTAGTTGCTTAAACTAAATTTTCTTTTGTACTGGAACCAATTAAATGATTTAATTGGTTTTAATTAAGTAAGTTTATTGAAAATCATGGGATTTTTGGGAAAATGTGCTTATAGATCAGTGTCCCAACCCATGGTCCGCGGACCAGCGCCAGTCCGCGGAAAATTTTCAGCACAATAAATTTATTAGAAGTAGCAATGAACTCTCTTATCATTATCTAAAACTTTGGAAAGACAATGGCAGTTGAAATCATTCAATGAAAAATAAAAGTTGGCTTTTCTCCTAATAACCCTTTGAACACATTTTTACCAGCTGAAATGAATTTTTTTTAAATTTTCATTCTGAGAAACCCTTCTTCAAGCCCACCTTTCTAAGTTTTTGATGACATTTAGCAAAAGCTGCTTCGTAGGTGATTAATGTGAGTTTTGCAAGAATTGCAGAAAATTGTATATACCTGCCATAAGTCTATCAACATTTTTTTTTCAAGTCTGTAAGAATTTCATGAAACTTCATGCCAGTCCTCAGACATTTTTTGGGGAATTTGTTGGTCTGCGAACATTTTTATGGAAATTTGCTGGTCTGGAAACCCAAAAAGGTTGGGGAACACTGCCTCACATGAAGAATGCCTTGAGGAACAAACTGGCTACCCGGAAGGATTAGATGCATTCCAACCCTGGTTTAAAAAACCCTTCTTCCTCAGGGCCCCAATGCATAATAATCTAATTATCTCTACAGCACGTACGTTTCCCAAAGTTAGGATGCAATTAATAATCACTACTACAGTATTTAATACAGTACTTCTACTACTATTTTTGGAAAATAGTCGATGGAGTAGATTTTTAAAAATTAGAAGCGTCTATATGTCTAATTGCCTGCATGTTGGTGCCCCACTGTAAAATCCACCACAAAAGAACACGCGAAAAATGCAAGTGCAAAAAGGAGAAAATTCACAAAATCACCATAGACCAAACAAGGATCAGCATGAACATTATAAAACAGGAGTTCTACCATGACTGCACACAGCTTCAGGGATCAGGGTGTATATAGTGTCAGGGACCCTTAGATCCTTGACAAAGAAATTCACAGAAAATAAAGGAAATGCATAATAGGCTGTTTGTGGCCAAGACTAAGTCTTCAAGAACTGTTGTAATTCGAGCTTCACAGGTTTTTTTTTATGGAAAATGGTTCTTACTTTCAGATTCAGCACTTTCGAAACGAACAGCACGAAGTCAGGAAGTAGAGTGAAATCTTTCGTGCTTGGTGGTTTCAAGAGTTGGAGGATGAACTGGTTTTCTATAGTGTCCGGTTTTCATGGTCAGTGGGATTTTTGGTTGATGTGCGTTATTCGATCTTTGTGTTCGTGGCGTGTTGTATGTTTTGTGTTCCGGGCAACCTCTAGCTAGGAGTCCCTGATATATAGGTCATACTATGGGTGTTCAAAGATATTGCGCTGAACAGTAAATGACGCATGGGCACGAGAAAAATGATCGGGAGAAGACCGTAATTGCGAAGTCTTGATGCTGAAATTTTGATAGTAAGAACAAAAAGTTGCAGGCAAGCAGATCGCAAATAAACCCGTTCTCGAATTCCCAATTATTAGGAATCCAGGAATAGAGAAACAAAAGCACTGCATGCAGTAATATTTCCTTAAATTGAACCTGAATATGGTAGGTTCAAAATGAGATTAAATTGGTTTTCGATTTCCTCCACAGTTTCAAATAAAAAGCGTGCCACTTGAGGTTGAACAAAAAACTTGATAATTGTATATGCTGCGTATGACTGGGCTATGCATTTACGTTTACATTGCAGCGACATCTACGCACACAACGTTCCTTCGTCAACTCAACGTGAAACGTTTCACAATTCGACATGCGCTGTGGAGTGTATAGACAACTAGACCATGATGTGCTGAAGGCATTTATACAATTTGATACAATTTTTACATTGAAAAATTTCAAGGACAATTCACATTTTCCATTTGTTGTGAGCATTCGACCTTGTTAAAGTGTATACAGGTATTCGAGCGTTTCAAATCGAACGAATTCAAAAATATTTGCCCGAAGTTCTTCAAAACGTATCTGAAATGATAAAGTACTGTACAGTGCCGCACTGCACTTCAATCAGTAACTGTCCTTCTGATCTGCAAAACGTACTATAGTTCGAAAAAAAAGACTTAATTATGCAGATATTACCCGTCAGTGCAGAAAACGCTCTCTTGATCCGAGTCCCTATTATTGGAACAAATGAACATTTAAAAAATCACAACCATCCCTCTTCAACAATTCCCGCCGTGATTTCAAATATTCGAAAAAAAAATAAGCTCAACTGTAAAACAGCTTTTGAAAAATACCTCGAATAACGCATCGGGATGAACGAAAACTTTGGTAGTAAAGGTGGGCTCTCTCTCTCTCATCGTCGACAAGTACGATCTTGTATACAAAGGCTTTCTCTGTAGAGCACATTTTTTTGGGTCCCGATTATAGAGGTAAATGCTCACAGCATATGCTATCAGAGTTCTCTATACATCGAAATTCTCTCGACAACGAATCTTGTTCTGGTTCCTTGAGTTTCTTAGTAGAGATTTACATATCTGTACATTCTACACTTCTGTACACTCCTTTCAGCCCTAAACCCTATTTTCTTCAGGTGGAAGCAGATTGCGAGAACAATTAAGGAATAAACATGGAAAAATACAATTAAAATGTTGAAATAGAAGTCAAAAGCATGCAGGAATCATTTTATTATTTAATTAAAACCTCAATCCTGGTTAGGAGCAAGAAATATCTAATGGAAAATTTATGGTGTCAAGTTCAGACCCAGGAAGGCAGGCATTTTTGGGAGGCCCGCCTTTGTAATCAAACTTTTTAAAACAAGTCATGGTTTGTTATCCAAGTCAGCAAAGGCCAAAATGCAAAGTTTGTTATTCAAAGTAGTTTTTAACCAGGGCATTTGTAAACCAAGACCCCCACTGTATTCTTGACGAGTACAGTATATAGCTGCGATTTACTGAGCAGACTATTGTAGACCTGCAGACGCACCAACTCTTGACACGATTTCCCAGAAAAACTCGAACCGCGGGCGTCAAACTTGAGAAGCTACAGTACATTTCTCAGAAGAAGATAGAAAAAAAAAACCATCGCACCAAACCATCAGAACTTTCGTGTCAAGATATCAGGATGACGTCCTTCAACAACGTATTATTAAACCAACAACGGGTGGATGAGTATTTTGGAATGAAGATTTTCTTGAGAGAAAATATGCAATACTAATATATTAAATAACAGGAAAATGTAGAAAGAGGGGAAAGCCATTTTCCAAAATAAATTAGGTTCACAAAGCTGAAAAAGACTTCTCTCACAGCAAGTTCATGCACTTGAATTGAGAATGCAGAAATTGAAAGGTGAAACACTTTCAACCACGGCAAAATATGCATACATATACAGTACAGTACTGTACTACAGTAGTATGTTTGCCGATTGGAAAAATTTTGACTACGTGCTGGCTTATTAATTGACGAGCAAATATCAAATATGAATGCGTATTTTCCACCATTTTTAATATGTATTTAAATTTCATCAAATTTAAATTTATCTTAGCAATTCCTTGATAAGCAAAATTTATTCAACGATGGTTTCATTCCAAATTTTCAATGAACTATGTACAAGGGTATATTCATATTCACACGACGACACTCCATACAGTATGCAGTGCAGTATTCTATAAATCTATAGCACCCTCATTTCCATTGCCCAATTGCGAAACATTCTCAGCGAATTTTCAGCACACGGTCACTTGCAAGTTGCAACACAACGTTCCGTAAATTACTATGCACATGACGAAAGAAAACGGGCAAAACATTTTGAATGACAAAACCTTTTAATCCAAAATGAACGTAAATTGGACAATGTATCCGTTTGAAGGCCAACTTAATTAATATTATTTTTTATTGAAATCAACCTTTGGAGCGTTATTAAACTTTTTCTTTATTTCGAAGAAATGTTTTCACTTAGTTAAAGAAAAAATTAGAAAAATAGATACGGTATAGACTATATAGACGCTTCTTCACAATAAAAGTGTAATTTTTGGGCATGTGATTCAGATCACCTTGAAGCGCATCCTAAACCGATCGTGAAAACACTTTTAGTGCATTGATGAGAAATCGATCAATCCAAGACGGCACATATTTTTGGAGCCTCCCACAATTAGGTCATTTCGCAGGGAAATTCAGGACACCATCCCATTGAAAGTTATGATTACACGTTGGGGGTGAGAACAATTGACAATATGTGTATTCTTTCAACGAAGTTTACTTATACAGTAAAATCTTGTTACAACAAATACCGTTACAACAAATTTTTCGATACAACAAACTTTTTTTCAAGTCCCAGCAGAAAGCCTATAGACTACATGTTAAAAAAATCCCGTTATAACAAACTTGGGAATTCCGTTATAACAAACTTTTTTGATGCAATTTTTTTCGTTTTTTGTGAAAAAATTTGGAAAAATTACTTGAAATTTGCTTGTGTTATTCTCCATTGAAGTCTGAATCAAAAGAGGCCTCAATAGAGGCCCAAATGTTTCAAAATCTCCATGGAATCCACCCAGGAGAGAGAGTTTCTCCACCCTTCCATGAAACCCCTTCCCTAGAACACAGCAAAAATTCAATGTAGAATTGTTTGGACCCCTGGAGGTTAATCCAAACATTCTGTTTCCCATGAACTTGCAGGATGGGCAGTCAAATGCGAAAAAAACTTTAATACAGTAGAATAATTGCCCCAACAGCAATGACTTCCGTGGAACACAATTTTTAAAATTTAAACAATCAAACCATGAACTAAGAAGTCCACAGAATCCATCCAAACACCCAACCCAGGAGCAGTTCTTCAGCATCTTCTGAAAAATAAAAATAAAGATGCACACCTAAAAGAGTAAAAACTTTTCATGTCCCATGTATTGTGAAAGAGGTTCCAGTACAACTTTGGACAGTGACTGCTCAACACAAATTTTGTGAACACAAGAATTTCTTTTTACTTTTTAATTCTGGATACTGTGGAATGCTAAGAATTTTATAAAAAGAATTGCTGGTAAAATTAAAGATAAAAAATTTGGCCACACAAATTAATTTTAATTTTAAATTGCTTGTGTTTCCCACTTCAGTGCATTGTTTTCATAGCTTTTTTTTTCTTTTCCTGTGTCTCTACACAGCAATGCATGGGAGTTCTATGTACAGGGTTACAAAAATTGTTGAAAAAATTGAATAAACAGCACTATACAGGAAATGCCTTAAATCACCTTTTCACAGAAAAATAAAATGCATGTAAATTTTATTCACGAACTGAGAGAAATGAATGTTCGCCTCGTCGTCATGTCGAGTGGACGAAGGTTTCTGAGCTAGTTTTTCTCGGACCAAACTCTTCGAAACTTTTTCCACATCATTCGAAATCGATGGAAAAAACTGGTTTGAGACATTCTTGTGTTCTTGAATTCCTGATGAAAATTTCTCGTTCCCATTTGGGATTTCAACGTCTTCTTTCAAACCGGATTGAATGAAGATTTTCTTCGCGAATATTCTCGTTTCTGCTTTCTGAATTCGCAGAAATTACCGACGGATTAAAATTCATCGATTTATAATACAGTAAAATCTCGTTACAACAAATTTTTCGATACAACAAACTTTTTTTCAAGTCCCAGCAGAAAGCCTATAGACTACATGTTAAAAAAATCTCGTTATAACAAACTTGGGAGTTCCGTTATAACAAACTTTTTTGACACAATTTTCTTGGTTTTTGTGGAAAAATTTGGAAAAATTACTTGAAATTTGCTTATGTTATTCACCATTGAAGCCTGAATCAAAAGAGGCTTCAATAGAGGCCCAAATGTTTCAAAATCTCCATGGGATCCACCTAGGAGAGAGAGTTTTTCCACCCTTCCATGAAACCCCTCCCCTGGAACATAGCAAAAATTGCATGTAGAATTGTTTGGACCCCTGGAGGTAGTTATTCCAAACATTCTGTTTCCCATGAACTTGCAGGAAGGGCAGTCAAATAGAAAAAAAAGTATTACAGTAGAATAACTGCCCCAACAGCAATGACTTCCCTGAAATAAAATTTTTAAAATTTAAAGGATCAAACCATGAACCAAGAAGTCCACAGAATCCATCCAAACACTCAACCCAGGAGCAGTTCTTCAGCATCTTCTGAAGAATAAAAATAAAGATGCACACCTAAAAGAGTAAAAACTTTTCATGTCCCATGCATTGTGAAAGAGGTTCAAGTACAACTTTGGACAGTGACTGTTCAACACACATTTTATGAACACAGGAATATTTCTACTTTTTTATTCTGGATACTGTGGAATGGTAAGAATTGTATAAAAAGAATTTGCTGGTAAAATTAGGTATAAAAAATTTGGCCACACAAATTAATTTTAATTTTAAATTGCTTCTGTTTCCTACTTCAGTGCATTTTTTCATTGCTTTTTTCTTTTCCTGTGTCTCTACACAGCAATGCATGGCAGTTCTATGTATAGGGTTACAAAAATCAGTCAAATTTCTCAGACAAAATGTTTGCCTTGTCTCTTTACTGTGCAAAAATGTGTAAATTTTCTTCTAGAAAATGAACAATAATGAAAAGAAAAAATTCCATCAAAAATATGCAATCATTTAGCTTGGATTCATGGTGCTGTCACCCTGCAAGCAGTCATGGCAAAAATCCTTCCATATTGTTTTTCAAAATAATTTTTTGGCAGTCCACAGAATGGGGAATGAAAAACTTCAAAAAAGAAAATGCCAACTATAAACTCTTAATAAGAAGCTAAGCATTTTTACTGCAGTTGATGGCACCAAAAAAAAGGTGGTGGCAAGTGCATTTGGAATTATGCCTGCAACTTTGTCAACAATTTTGAAAAATTTGTCAAAAATTAAATTGTGTGACTTCAACATGGGACCTCATTGCAAGCAAATGTGGACTGCTACTCATGAAGACCTGGACAAGGCTGTTGTTGCATGGTTTCAAGAAGTGCCATCTAGCAACATTCCTATAAATTGACCCTCAATTCAAGAGAAAGCCAAGTAGTTGGCACTTTCTTTTGACCACAAATCATTTCTAGCTAGTGTTGGGTGGCTTAATTGTTTCTGTGATTGATTTTGAATTTCAACTAAAATGATGTGTGGGGAAGAGTCACCAGTTCTCACCACAAAAGTGAATGAGTGGCAGGTCAGTGAGATAAAAAAGTATTGCATCTCATCACAGCCCTGACAGCATTTTCAATGCAGATGAAATGGACATATTTTTTAAATTGTTACCAAATTGCACATTGGCTGTTGAAAATTATCCTTGTCATGGTAGCAGAAAATCAAAGCAGAGACTGAAAAGCCTCTCCTGTTGCAATGCTTCAGGGATAGATAATTTGAGTCCACTCATCATTGGAAAATAAGCAAAACAACCATGTTTCAAGAATATACAAGTTTGACTTGATGAACACTGCATTTTTTGTTAAATTGCTGAAGCAGGTCAACAAGGACATGCAAATTAAAAAAGGAAAATCTTGCTTGTTTGGGACAACTGCTCTGTCCACACTATTCTTCTTTGCCAAGATAATGTGCAAGTTGAGTAGCTGCCACCAAACTGCACTGCATTTTTTCAGCCTCTGGACCTGGGCATAATACAAACTGTGAAAGTTCATCACAGGAAAAATATTTTAAAAAAAATTCTTGTAAACATTGCATGTGATAAAAAGGATACTGACATTGACATCAAGCAATCAATTGAAATGATTGCTTGTGTCTGGTCAATTAAATTTTTTTCCTCATGCTCTGACATTGCAAGGGATGAAAAATATGATCTACTGAAAAAAAACCTGAGGATGCATTGCCAGCAGCAGTGATTAAGAATTTTTTCAGAAGAAAATCACTGATTTTTTCAAACAATCATTTCAGTTCTTATACTGAAAGACAAGCCTGATTCAGAATATATGCAGATCTGAGCTGAAAAAAATTTTTCCAGTCATTTTTCTGATAATCTCATTACAACAAATTATCCGTTATAACAAACTTTTTCTGTGGTCCCCAAAAGTTTGTTGTAACGAGATTTTACTGTACAGTCATCTTGGCAGTTTGTTGAAGGAACAGTTCGGAAGTATGAAAGGAAATAAACTATGCATGATGTACCAATAAGATTTCGTATCGTGGACAAAATTCACCCGTTTCCACATGGAAAAAAAAAGGCTGAGTATCCTTGAAATTCTAATTTCGTCTCCCATCTATCCCAGGGTAAAATTAGGGGCTCGCCCAGACAATTCTCAGAATCGCTTAAAACCCACCAGACACAACCGGGGGTATATTTTTAACATTAACGGAATACAGTACATGAGTACAGTATGGCATTCCGTACTCAATATCCAAGCGAGTCTTGGATCTTAAGCTGCTCGGAACTTCAGACTTTGGGCACATTTGGAACACAGGTACACAGCAGGAATTATTCCTGGAAAAGGATCTGGATAACAACTAGGAAGACGTTTGGGAAATAAAATCACAGAGATAGAGAAGCCCCGAGAATAACCCATCCTCTCTTGAAGTGCTGTAATTTCTCCGAGCATATACTGTAACAGTACACTAAAACGTCCTTCAGATCATTTTGATTCAACGTAAACTACTGTACTGTAAAACAGTGGGACCCCGACATACGGACGACTCGACTTGGGGGCACTTGAAATTAAAGCAGTATACCCGGACATCCGGACAATGTATCGAGATACAGACACTTCTCCGATATTCTTTAAAAAACGTAAATTTTATTTTTCTAATTTCGATATTTCTTGAACAAATTGAGTAAATGCAATAATGGACAAAATTTCACCCTCTCAAAGCATACAAAGTAACTTTTTTGTTTTCCTCATTCTCATGTTGAAAAATTTAGCGGAAATGCCTTCACAAAATTCGACTTATATGGAGGTTTTTAGTGCATTGTTTCCAATAGAATTCCGACAGGGACTTGAACAAAATTTGGATAGGGAGGCAATCGACTTGAGGACCAACTCTTCGAGGTTCAACTGTACCTGTATAACATACTATAAATTTATATAATTAATTTCCCAATAGTCAAATTTTGTGCTAATTTTTTTAAGGTTTTCCATCAACTGTTCACGATATACGAATATTTTGGATTTTTGTTTTTGCTTTTTGGACTCCTTTTCATGCCAAAAGAGCAGATTCTGAGTGGTTTTCTTCTGTAAAAGTACTTCTTTTATGCTGGAGATTTATGAAAAATTCTATCGTCGTTTGTAGAGGAATGTTTCCAATATTTTGCTGATCATGAGGAGCGATTGAAAATTTTCCCACCGAAGTCTATTAGAAAATGTGATGCAACATGCACATGTTCCAACACATATGGAACACTATAATCAGTATGAGAAGTAATATTATGTCCGCATCTTGGAATCCCCTTAATATAGCTTCTCTTTCAAGAAACGACACACATCCTGAATGGGAATTTCAACTTCCTTTCACACATACAGTAACTGTATTTGTAGCATCTCTGGGTTTATACTGATTAATAATTTCATCTTTGATAATTATTGTGACGCTCGGTTTTTTTGGGAGCCTGTTTTTGTGGCATCCCGAAATTACGAAACACAGTATTGCTCATGGAACAAATGTCAACGAGACATCCGATCAACAAGTGCTTGGAACAGTATTATTCTAAGGCTGAAACTTTTAATTCATCGTAGCCATTTTGAAAGAAAGGTCACACTTGAAACAGGTACCACATTAAAAGGTAAGTTAATCAGCGCACGAAATCCGAAGTTAAAATCAAATACAGTACAGTATTCCACGTAGTTAAATTAATCAGCGCACGAAATCCGAAGTTAAAATCAAATGCAGTACAGTACAGTATTCCACGTAGTTCTGCGCTGAGAACAAGTGAGAAACAAAACAGGTGATTCGTTCCGCCGCGGAAACCAAACGCTCGAGAGGAAACAAAAACCAGCAAAATTCAACAGGGAACTTCGAAGTGTATAGTTTATGACAATAAGCAGGTGTCTTCGGTAAACCCTTTCCGTCTTTCGGGAAGGTGGATTTCAGCCCCCCCCCCCCCCTCCCCTCCTCCTTAAATGTCCCAGCTCATCAAGAGAGTTTTCCTCAAAGAAATACATACCGACTCATACTCCGCCTGGCACGCACGTCATCGCACGATGAGGCAGGGATAACAAAGGGCACGGGCGCGCTTATGGTAGCCATAGAAACACGACGAGAAACAGACTGCGGTTGAGGGCCGCCGCAGCGATCAGTCACACCGGCCACCTTCCGAAGCACACGTAAGGCCTTCACTTTGGTTGCACAATATTTTCACGGTTTCTACATCATCGCGAATTCAGAAACGCAAAATGATGTATAATGTACGCGTAAAATGTGCAGTATAAGTTGAAGCTCCATAACTCAATAGTGTACCTCCCAATGTCGATTTTTTTTTATCCTGAAAATCCTGCCTGAATTCCCTTGTAAGAAGCAACACATTTGAATCATCCCTAAATCAAAGGCCTTTTTCCTTAAACTTCCACAAATCGAATTTTCGGGAGGCCTTTGGCTATTACATTTCATTGACACAGGAAAGAGGAAAGCGATAAAAAATGTAACTTTACGTGTTTTTGGAAGAAGTGAAGGACTAATCGGGCAAATTAACTCTTGCTTCCAAGTTCAGCATTCTCCCAGCTCACTTTGGTAGAAATTTTAGGCCTAGAATACCTCCAATGACAATTTCCTGTAATTCTCCCCCCCCCCCCCCAACAAAAATGCGTGTTTCCCTAATTCGAATATTTCAACTTGTCCCATATTTAAGTTCCAATCAAAGCAGTTCGACTGTTCAGAAGATTTGACGCAGCTACTTACAGTTGTTCAGCTGATAAAAGTGCAGTGTTGCAATAAAAAAAAGAGTGTATAAGTTTTTTAGAGTGCCGGGTCGTTTGAGTGTGAATACAAAAAAGCGCGTGACTCAATCGTGTCACTATAATGACAAAATAAACCAGCTTAAGTTGCGAAAATCTGGCACAAAACAGTGCCCTTGCAGAAATTATCCGCCATTGCTGGCGATTGAAAAACGCGCGAAGAATCGTATACTGAAGTTATCACGTTTGAAAAGTCAGGGATAACTACTGTATATAGGTCATCAACTGATCAAACTGCATCATCATTGAGGCAGTACAATTTGTATCAGAAGAAATGGGATCCTTAAAAGGTCAAGCAAAAGGAATTTGCTTTAGTGTACCATTCAAAATATTCTGCTTCGTCAGCACGTGCTGCTTTTACGCGATGTTCCGGGATGCGCTCGCGGACGTCAAGTTCGGAAATTTCCAATTCACTTCACGAAAAGACGGAACTACAATTCGCCACAAAAATCAAGAAGCACCGTAACGAGAAAATGTCAAACTTCGCGCGATCAATCCATGAAAATCTATGAAGCCACCATATAAATCAAGAATTTGCGAAATAAGAAAGATATATTGAGTAATAGAGAGAGAGGGGGGAGAGAAATAATTGACCTTGCGCTCGTTATAAGCGCATGGCAAACGATGCGGTGCCTACTCAAATATTCTTAGTTTGATAAAAGCACGTTCTAAATTATACGTTGCAGTCAATATAGCAATCCGGAGCAATTCAATAGGCCAGCCTATTTCGCGTTAGGAATTCCGTTTTCCCTCGAATATTTTAGTAGATAAATCTGCAGTTTTCCAATTGTTATACGCGCTATTGAGTGAATGATCGAGTATTCCGCATAAATTATTGAGTCAAATAACTCCGTTTATACAGTAGCTTAATGTGACGACATAGATAAATATTCCTCGAAAAGAAACAGTGGGAAATAATTGAAAAAAAAACGCGATCATTTCAAGGATCATTTTCGATGTGAGGGGGTCAGGAAACAAGATCCCAGCAAAAGTCACTGTTAGATGTTGACAAATTAAATCTCTGAATGCATAAACTCCAAACGTGATCCTCGTAAAATTGCAGCTTCAATTTTGCCTCCCGTCAGCAACTGAGAAGAAATCGTCACAGATAAGCACATAAATCATCAGTGAATTATCAGTACTTCAATAAAACAATCTGAATCTGTACACGAACAGAAGTTCGGTCCGAGACTGATCGTCTCAGAATATTCTCTCTTCGTGAGAAAATCCCTTTCAGCAAATGTCAGACGTGCAAAATAGATGGCGCAAGCTACTATAATGAGAAATATACGCGGATTTGTAGCACTGTGCAGTATTGTATCCAGTGTGCAACATCGCACTATTCTTTATTTATTAATGCAATACAGCCCACGTCATACATTGCGCGTCTATATACCGGCGAAAAGTCCATATGCGACAGTTGGCCTTACAGGTCGATTCTAGGCGTGCTGTGCAACCAACATTTTTCGTACGAGAGAATTCAAAAAAGGAATCAAGCACACTCGCACGCATATTGCACCGGGGTTTTCCTTGAGGAACACCGACCTTGACCCTCAAATTTCGCCGAAACAGCTGATCAAGATAAACACGATTAAGCAAAGTTACCATTTAACTTGACTGTTAGAAAAGAAGTCATCTACCGTATCTTTAAAAATATTTTCATATGTCGGACAACCTTATAGAACGCAAGGGCTTCCCAGCACAAGTAGAATAAGAATCGGCCAAATCCACTTCTTTACACTCGGTGAACCCGCTCTAAGATCTAAATGTGGATGATTCGTATAAAATTATAATAATGTGATTCCCTGCCAAAACTCAGAGCATATTACTCACACGTCGTGATGATCACTCGTCGCTATAATCGCCATGGCACGTATTTTCAGTGAATGGGGTTGAAAAATTCCTCCTGATGTCCTGTATGTGTTCAATGGGCATCTATGAAAGATGCATGGGAGAACGATGATAGAACACATGTACGTTGTTTCCGTCAACATTTCATCGTTCGGACTCCGAAGTGCACGCGATCGTTCATTGAATCGATAAACGCCATCACAGATAATCACTCCCGTTCGCAACGCACTCCATCGATTCGTATTTGACCACTTCATATGACCCTGCTTCAAATTACAACACCCGCACCTATGAAGTCAACGGGAGCTCAATGCATGTACAGTAGTACTTATACAGAACTCGTGGACTTGGACTGAAAGTGCTCGCGTTCGTTTCAGTACGAAGTGAATTACTCCGCTCCATATTTCACTGGTGTTGAGTTCATCGTAACGCCTTCGGTAGGCGGTTCGTCGTAACGCCTTCAGTAGGCGGCCATGTTGATTGGTTCATCCTTGACTGACATGACTAACATAGGAGTTGAGAGTGACATCTTCGAAGCGGCTGTGAGGAGGCAGAGCAAGAAAAAGAAAACTGGGGTACTTGGTGAGGCCAACAGACCTGCTTTCCCGTCTGACCACATGCTCAAGATTGACAACTTCACAACGAACTTGTTGAGTGTGCCATCAGGATTGCCACCTGCACCATCTACCAGACCAAGGACACAGTTGAGAGGCTCTTTCTCCGATCAGTCCGCCCCTGGATATTCCCCATCTATGGTGAGTTGACAGACATGCAGCAGCGACAGCATTCCATCAACTTTATGGGTCTCTCATAACTCATATGGGGAAAAGAAATACTGTACCGTACAATATTGTATTGCACATAGTAACTTTCCTATTTTGCTTAGTATTGGTGGGCGGCTTATATTGGGCTGCATTTTAAGCACAATGTTCTTACAAAAGAATTTACATCGTAAAAAAACTATGAAAAATTTAGACTTTAAATTTTCAAGTCAGAGAAACCAGCAGCCATTTTTATATTAAAAATTTGAAAATTCCAATACAGGAAGGAGAAATTGGTGAAGATTTTTTGGGCCTCAAATAACTGATGCTGGATAAATTAGATTACAGTCCATGACACAGTACAGTACTAGCTGTATGCTGAACATTTAAAACAATAAGTACTGTATAAACTTACCCAATTATATAGACACGGGATCACTTCGTTTAAAAAATCTCTACATATAGAGTACTGTATAGTTAGACTTTTATTGTTTTGTTACTCTTTATTTTCCTTTCACCCCAATAATAATATACTGTATGGCACAAAGTCAAAAATTCGAGTTATATGAAGATTTGCTGATCGGATTTATCACGTCACACATCATTCTTTTATAGGATTGAAGTCTATCAAGAAATGTTGAATTTGTTGAAAATGTTTCCCGGAAACAGTCAATAATGCAACGAAAAATTTTTAAAATTATTTCTACGAATTCATTTCCACTGCGACTACTAGAAGAGCTGAATTCTGCCGCTATACTGGAATCTCGCAATTTCTTCATTTCATATCCTGTAAGAAATTTAGAAAATATTCTCACCGAAGCATAAACAATTACTGTACTTTTGATGTGTGGCGTGCAGAAAATGACGAAATACTGTACATGCTGCCTGTATTATATTCGCAGGATATCGCATTTTCAGCAGCGCAATAACATTTCTAGGAACTCCATCAACCTTTCCACAAAAAAACGTTACAATTTTTGTTTTTCAAAATTGGATCGTGAATTTTCGGTCTGCGCGAATTGCATTCTATACGAACAGTATACTGCTGTGTTATATATACGTATTTCGATCCTGATGTTTATATAAGCACGTAACACAGCAGTTCATCCTTCCCTTTTCGTGGCAAACAAAAAAAGCTGCAAAAAATATGATTGGCAACACCACACATTCGTACCATCATGCAAAAGCCGATCTTAGAATTCAGAGGAGCACGCACAAATAAAAAATAAATAAAAAACGCACTCGATATTATACAGTATATCATCCAAGATATTCTGAAAGTAAATTATCGAAATTGGCCAAACAGGTTTAAAATTTTTAGCTGCTGCAAAGACCAATACAGAAAACCTACAGTATATATACAGTACTCAAGAACTGAGCCATCAGCATAGTTTCCGCAGACTCCTGGAGCATCAGAAAAGCGATCGATCACGCTGATCCTGAATTTTTGCGCGGGAAAATGAAAGTTTAGGCCGGGTGAAATCGAAGATTTCTCCCGAATGAAATACCTTCAAATGTCATCAATTTTCAAAGGGTACCTATTCCTATGATTTATCGTGCACTTTTTCATCCAGGGCAAAATGGATGAACCGAAAGGTTTCCTCGCGGAAGTGATGGCGTCCAGACACGCTCACGGAGACTACGGTCGCAATCCAGTACCTCTTTTCGAAGAAGACGCACATCGTCAGAACAGCAGGAACTCTGTTCCCCCCGTCGTCCCATGTCAGGTGAATCCAGCAGATCCCACTCTACTGCAATCTTCAGACTAAAACGGAGCGTCTCATCACCACTTTCGGTCCTGCACACACATAGATACAACCACTATCATTAGTATACTTCACAGAGCAGTCCATGCATATACACACGCCAGTGAATTGATCAAACGCAACGCCTGTTCTGCACTTCTGCTGCGAATAACTGCACTACGTAGTACGCATAGAGTCCATCAGGACCCGATTTTATAGAGTCCGGATTGCAGTTTCAACAGTCTTCCGTACGTCGCATTATGCTCTCTCGACAGGTTAATGGCGTGGATGCGTATGCGTTGCTGAACTCCGTGTCCATAATATCCTGCGTGTCCAGACATTTCCTGACGAAGCTGGACCTTGTGCACGAAATCATTCCTGAGCCTAATCCTCCAAGGCATCCTCTTCAACTGGGAGCAGGTCAGTAAGCGAATTGTTCACGAACATTTTGATTCGGATCGAGTGAAAATGAAATTCAAGGTCTTGCAGGAGGAAATACCGTTATTGGCGTAGAAGGAAAAGTCAAGTACATCGAAGTCAACTTGGGAGGAATCAAGCAAGTCTGCCAATTATACGTTTGTAAGTATTTCATGCTTTTCACGCTTAACGGCTTCAATGAATCAGCTATTCAAAATACTGTATGAGTGTGCGGGTCGTCATTTGTGATGCGAAAGTCGCTTTCAGTGAGTCATCTAATTATAATGCCAAAAATGCAGGTCCATCAGCATGTTGGTCTGCGCTGCTTCAATCTGGCATAGTTTCTTTCAAGACGAGATGTGCTTTCAAAATATATTTGAAATGATATTTTGGATATTTCGCTATAAATGCTGCAGTAGTTATGTTACATGCTGTATATTCGTTTCTCTTTATCACAGTACATCATGATTCACTTCAGAAACTTATTCAACTTATCTCTGATGGGAATCAGCACGAAGAAGCTGCTTTATGCATTCAATAATACTGTATAAACTTGAAAGTAAAAGAAGCCACCGAAATTCTGTAAGAATAATTCGACCCTCAACTTCTTCAAGTCCTCTTGAATCAATCATTGAAGTGTTCATCATCCATCTTAAGCGCCCCGTGTCCATCAGTCACGGAAATGCAAAAAATTAGAATATAATTACTTTCCATAAGAATTCCGTCACTTTGTATACGGTACTTTCGAAGCCATTATGATAATTGTTAAGCGATATATACTATAGTATACTCAATGGTGCGCATAGATAAATCCTTGCCATTTTTTTTATTGCACAGAGAAATCCTTTCAACTGCTTTTGTTTTACTCGAGTCAACTATTTTTTACTGTCCATTCACAATAATGTTCTTATCACAATTTACTACACGATTAATTATTTACGAAGTTTTTCGCGAATTTCTTCATGAAATAAAGCATCTGATCTTAATTGTAAGTTCATCAGGGGTTAACTTCCTTAAAAGATGTTCTCTAAAGAGCGATTTTTTGGTCCCATATATGTAGACGTTTCCTGAATTTCGTTGTGGAGTCCACCTGTACGAAATTAAACACTGACCGTTGCGTCAGCAAAAATTCTCAAGATATAACTGAATATGAAGTGCTTACTGTATAGTATACGTATTACGAAGTACATAATTGCAAATAAATAAAAAATACACGAGAGGAGCCACTTTGCATCAGCGAAAATACATGGATTTTTTCAATGGGTGTCACGTGTACTGGGTAATTTGAATCGTAATTTCCCACGCGGTCAAACATAAGAAATTCCTGAGATTCAGCCAAAAGCAGCAATTGATGACTGAGCATTTATTGCATTTCTCTTGCATCATTTCAGTGAGAGACAGTCCAATAGATGTGCAACTCGGCATGGATTTCCTGAAGAAAGCGCAGATTTACATGAGCTTCCCAGAGAGCTGCATTCACATCGGAGGACCCAACGGACCAAAAGTGACCCTTCTTGGTTCCAAAGAAATTCTTCAGATTACTAAAACTAATTCCAAGTTTGGCTCTTCTAATTTCTGACACGAGGCTCACATAAAAAGTTCCAAGAGAGCTCCAATAATGTCCAGCTCTTTCTTGAAAAGATAACTCGCGATTGTGGAAAATCTGCGGCATTATTCTTGCTATGTTGTTGGTTAAAATAAAATTACTGTGATGTCCTTACATAACTCTGGCGAATTTAAAAAAATAGTGCATGAACACAATGTTCACCGTTGTCAGATCCATATAGCTATTGTTGTCGACTTTTTCATATATGTTTATGAGAGCATATGCTGATTTAAGAGAAGAAACTGTGTCTAGAGAAATGAAGTACCTGTCGCAAACAGAGGTGCTCTGATCTGAAATATCTGACAGAAATATATCATGATCTTGTGCCAGTTTTTTCTATCAGTTCGCCGATACCACAGAACGACATATGCTTTACAATTTTCAATTTCATGAGCATAATTACGTGTTCGAAATAATCTTGACCCCTTACCATCTTTTTCATCAGGTCCGGACGCTAAATTTCAAGGAGAAATCAACAGAGGGAAAACACATCGAATTCGAATTGGGAATGGAATGAGATTCGCAACCTCGGCGGATAACTAAGATATCATCTCTAAGAACTTCGAACGTACTTCGAAAATTATGAATATTAGATTTTGGGAAGTAATAACACTGATGCTGTGATCTGAGCAAATGCAAATGGATTGAATCATTCCCGGCGGGGATATTTTATCGAAGCTAGTACGTACAAAGGTTGGATAATCTCCGCGTGGAGTGAAAACCAGACATGCAAGTCCTTCTTTTCTGAAGGTTCGACAATTTTTTTTAGATTCTCGAATTTTAAAGAATAATATTGTAAATCGGTTCAAAAAATGAGAAATAACCGTCCAAGAGGTGTCGGCCTTTTTTCCGAGACCACACAAGACAGAAATAGGGAGAGAAATGAATTTTAGAAATTCTGCTCCAATTTCCGGAAAATTTTCACAATTTCTAAACCTGTACAGCTCCCTTCTTTCGACCCTCGGATGAATACGAGTTGAGAGAAACAGATTATAAACCGACACGACAATTTTCAAGCCTCCAGAAGGGTAGGAAATAAAGGTGTACACTCCCCGATCTTCCTGGAATGAAATACGATGAACGCATCAATAGCACATAAAAACCTATTACGTTTCCTACTTCACTTTGGTTCAACAAGAAATGCCGGTATAAAAGAAACTTGAAAATTCTTTCCGAACCAAGAGCACAAATTTATTGAACTACAACCCAATCAACAGCACTGATATCACTGGACAATACCCAACTCGAGTCCTTGTCCTTCGCAGTGTTCCTCGGCCTTTTAAGCAAAAAATCTCCGCAAATTCATGGGCGAACCTTTCGCAAAATCTTTCTTAAAAATTGCACGTTTTGAACAGGATAAGAGGAACGCAATTGGCAGTTGGAAGCTCTCAATATCTTGACAAATCATCAAATCAAAACAACGCAACTCTCGTGACGTACACTTTCAGAATTCCCACCCGGCAAAGCTAGCTTGAAATCATGATTTTAAAAAATCCCAAGGTTGAATGCTCGAATTTTGACCAGCGCTGAATTGAAGTAGAACCAACAGATTCACGGCGCTTCCTGAACAAAAGAATTTGGCTGGAAATTTCAAATTTCAACCCGCCTTGTACAGAAGATCTGACTTTCTTTCTCCTTTGAAAATGCTGAACCAAAATGGTTGATCACTGTTTCTTTACAAATGACACACCTCTGCCCGATCGATTCCATGCTTTGTCCGCTGAAACTCAACAAAACGTGGTTATCTCCCGAAGTCACGTCAACAAATGTCTTCAGGACTTCAGCTGACTCATTGCCACGGCACTTTGAATTTAAAGTCCGACGTGAGAAACAGCGACGTGACGGCGAAGACCAAAAAGACAATGCCTCCGATTATGGTAACTGCGAAAAAATAAGACAGGAGTTCACGAATATGCTGAAATAAAGATTATCTGGGTTGATGCGAAGTCATTTTTCCTCGGATATACATATAACGTACAATCGAATACCTAAAAATTTCATCAAGAGATGCATAGAATTCGTTAGACACAGCGTTTAAACTATAAGAGGTAATATACGTACTGTATATAACTGTCAAAAAGTCGAAGTGTATTACCCGGTTAAAAAAGTACTGTACAGTGCTGTTACTGCTGTATCACAGATAATGAATCAGCAGAATAAATTAAAATGATTCAAGTATCCATAAATTAATTTAAGAGGAAAAAAAGGGGGTGGAATCAAAATTATACTGACAGTCTCGTTTCCTTTCAACGAATCTGAATGCGGACACAGACGATCATCCATCACATTCAAAGGTTGAACAAGCCTAGATTACTAGGAATTACACCGGAAACGTCTTCCAAAACATTGCATTGAAATGCATCGTCATGGATCGCGTGCCAACCACGAATATTATGGTAAAGAATATAATTGCTTCCAAGTAAAAAGCTCCAAAACTTCAATTTTTGGAATGGCGCCGCTTCGGTCCGGAATCGACGACTTCACCATACATATTAGCAAAAAAATCCTTCAGAAATTGTCAATTATGCATTACCTCGAGTTCAAAAATTCAAGCCTAAAAAAAAGTTCATGGAGGAGAAATTTGCAGCAGCGAGACATTCTTATAGATTTCCGTCTATAGGAGTCGTCGTGACATTATCCTTTCGTAGAGCTTGGGGCATTGCGTATACTCACTCGTTTTGACGGAAATTCTCTGAGCTAACAAACGACCTCCGATAACAGCAACTCCAGTGCACAGAAAATGCCCGAGCGTTCCACCCACGACGACTCCCCAAATATTCTGGAGTAAATAAAAATTATAGAGAAGAATGTTTGATCCCAAAAAAATAAAAACAACGCACATTCGTGACTGCAAGTACAATTGTAGAAATTTGAGATCGATCTCCCCATTCTGCAAGAAGAGTCATCGTGAAAGCCTGGAGGAATATTTTGAAAAACGTCCTCCAAATGGGCGATGATCTACGCTTTGAGGGAGTCCAGGGACGAGTAAATCCATTCTGATCCTTTTCGGGAGACTGAATCTGTTGAAATATCATAATGTTTAGAGGCATGGACATCGCAGCAAATCTCCAACGCAATTTTTCTTTGACTTCCCACAGATAAGAAAGAGCTTGAATGGTTGATTAAAGTCATGTAACTCTTATGTCAGATATGTCAGGGAGATATAGAGCATCTGGGAGCACACAAAAAAATATCTAAGCGCAGTACCTGTATCGCATCTGTCCCGTTTGAAAACAGCTTTTTTAAATCTGGGGAATAACATTCAACCAGAATTACTTCTTCATCCTCGGGGAATCCCTTAATTAATACAAAGCACCTTCGACTTTGAAATTCAATACTTCCGTCCATCTTCAAGAACCCCCTTCACAATTAAATACCTGGAGTATATCAACATGAAAGTGAAAAATATCAATACTGTCTCGATTATGAGCAATTGAATGAAATCAGGAACTCAAGTCTCGCAGGGAAAATCACACGCTCAGCAGATGACATGAACGACTATGGTATACTCGAACCAACACACTGTAGTAAAGAAAACATGGCGCGTCTTTCAAATAATATGGGCTGGTAGTTGAAACTCACAAGAGGTTTTGTTTCTTCCTCTCGTTTCTCCAAATCGTTCTGCACTTCCTCCAACTCCTCTTGTCCTTCATCAGGCGACATCTTATATCCATCATAGAGCATTTTCAACCCGAACAGCAAAAACAATCCCGCCGATATGTATTGAGTGTATACCCTAGGGATCACATTTACGGCATACCCGAGGGCCGCTATAAGAATGAAATACCGAAAATTGCGATCATATTCGATCATACTATAGCTATAAACGTTTTCACCTGAAAGCGCAGTCATAAGAAACAACGCAGAGAGGGCCCCAAGGAAAACAGTGGTTCTAGCATGCCTCATCGCCATAATCGCTGCGATGAAGAAGGTCTTGTCTCCGATTTCCGACACAAGAACAATGCTCAACGATGATACCAAGCCTTTGAAAAACCCTTGTATCGTGTTGACATTCTCGGTGGAATTCGTCGCATTCGCCCAATCCTGAATCAACACGGGTCAAGCGGATGAACGAGAGGCGCCAGAAGGAAAATAACTATTATTTTATAGAACTCACAGGAAACGGGGTAGTGATAGTGGGGAAATCGGTCATTCCAGTTTGCGTGGTCACCGCTTCAAAGCCGGGTAACGTTTGAAGCGATACTGATGACAATGCAATGAATAGGTCGGTCGGCGTATTCTGCATAGTTGACATGGGAGTTTGCGCAGGAATATACGGCACGCACAAAATGAGAAAAACCGATAACACCAAAAGTCGATACATCGCGATCCTTCTGCACACGTAAATCTATAAGATGAAGGACGGACATCGTCACAAGGAGGTTCGTATAATTCTTCACATAATATGTCACAAAAATTATCGACAGGATTGGCAAGAGGAGCACAAATATCGGCCAAGACTTTTTTTTTAACAAGAGGGCATTTTACCACGAACTGCAGCACCATCACGAAGCACCTATACTCACCAAATAAACTGATAAAAACGAACGCACCGGTTCTGCGGGAGAAGAAAATGCGCAGTAGATTTTCGCAAACACTGGTACTGTACTTTCACAGCTGGAAAAGTAAGAGATTGTTCAGCTAGGGCATGCGAAGGATAGGTCTTGTTCCGAATACCACCGGCGCCGTGATACACGAAGTCTGCTATGGTACGTGACACACACACGCCAGTAAGAACACATCCGGAGCTTCAAGATCTATAGGTGGCAATGACATCACAGACAGCCTCCCAAGGATAAACAAGATAAAGTTATCTGGATGGCTTCACAGCTCGCACTCACATAGTCGCGACGAACTGCTGCAACGATCGATAACTTTGAAAGCGGGTCCGACCGGGTAGCAAGTATTGATGCGTATACTACCACAAAAAGCTTCAGGTATCACGCAAAGAAACTGCGATCATTCCGAAGTCTAACCTTACGTCCATGTCAAGTGAGGAGTACTTATGATATGCATACACTACAGTATTCTAATTTACTAGTTCGTCCAAGCAGGTCGATCGATAGGACATCCGCTCACGTGAACGTGCGCTGTCCCCGCGAGCTCCAAGACCGGCAGTATGAATTGTAAAAAAAAAAAAACACAAATGCCACTGCTCAGCAACAATTTTCAGCCCCAGTCTCCCCACGGGACTGAACCGGGATGCGGCATTCGAAATCGATAGTGCGGTATATCGTATACCAGCAATATAGCTGTAGCTGTACTGCAATGTACATTAACCTGGGATTATACTGTACAATAATTTTGGGATGTTCACATTTTGCACCTATTTAACCGGATTTTGCATTCAAAACAGTCAAATATTCGAATGATTGCCAGCAGTGGGACTGGGACACGAGAAGAAAGCTCAGGCGTAAATGAAAAGCCAGTTCCTTGCATATATCCATGAACTTACGATGATATGAGAATATTACTGTATGGGATGTACCTGTACTATGAACGGAATTCCGAATTGAAAACGATGGTGGTCTAATATTGTACAGTATAAATTTGAACCTGGGCTTTACTGAAGAAAAACCCAATTTAGTTTTATAGTCGCTTTGAATAGTTTGGCTTTGAAATGTTCTCTCATATGCATCATCGGTCACGACTCACGGGTTATACATCCGTATATGCATATATGATGCTGGATACAGCTACACTACATTATACTGCAGTAATAATGATGATTGATTTTTTGAAGATGTCAAAGTATGAACTTTACTAGAGAGTAGAAATGCAATTTAAAGTGTGATAATTCAAAGACTAAGGATATTGCTGGATTTGCTGCCTGCTGGAATAAGCTGAATACGACCTTGGAAAATCTACAGAAATTTGCAAGATATGTTATTTTCTTCATCTATTACCTTTACGTTCCCCTCTTTTATAGTTTCGAATATATATACCTTGGATCGAATTTGAATTTTTCTGAAAACCCAGAACACTTCGTAGTGTTTGGAATTCATCGAAGTTTATACTATGCTGTATGACCATAAATTCGAAATCTGAAGCAATTTATTTTTGGAAAATTCACAAATTTAGCAATTGTCCAAGTCGAATACTTGACTCAAAAAATAAATATCTAGCTTTCCAGCTTTTCTACACAATGTACAGGGTGGACCAAAAAAGTGAACCAATTTTTGAATTAAGAAATCGTTGTTAAAAATTACGTTACAACAATGAAACAACACAAAATAAAAGCTTACAGTATTCAATTCTCTTTCAAATGGTTTTTTATAGTCCCAAGTGTCATCAAATGGACACAAAAACCATTTAAAAAACCTTTAAAAAATGTTGTCAGATGACTCTTTTTTTTTAGTTTTTAATTTGAATGGTTTTTGTGGCCATTTGATAACGCTTAGGACTAAAGCAAAAACCATTTGAAAGAGAATTGAATAAGCTTTTTCTTGGCGTTTTTCATTGCTGTAGCTTAAATTTTAGCAAAGATTTCCTAATTTAAAAATTGGTTCACCTTTCTTTGGCCTACCCTGTATAATTTTTCAGACAATCAATACAGTTCAAACTATTTCATTTCTTTCACGTGGAAAATTTTCCGAGAGCAACTCCTTTTACTTTGGCAATGGTACCAAATAATTTTAAAGCAGGTGGTGTGTATATAAAAGAATCAAAATTTGTTGGTTCAAACTTTCATTTCAAAACGTTTATTTTTCTTTGTTTTGCTTTCAGAGATAATTCTTGGAAAATCCGTTCAAAATATACTGAACCATTTAGAACGGCTTCATTTCACTCGAACCAGATCCCAGCTCAACCAATAACAGATAATAAATTCTGAAGTTACAGCTGTACAGTACATTTTTAAACTCGAGTACAGCAATGCGCCCTCAAGTAAAAGGTGCGCACGCAAAAATTTCAACCTAAACTCTGGTTAAAAACGTATTCCCATGTAAGACACTCGTACACCTCAATACTATAGAGACTGAAAGTCGAAATATTTGAAAAATAAAATGCTACAACACCTAAATTTTATTGTACTGTAGTCAAAATTCAATGCTTATACAGTCAACCCCTGTCTAACGGACTTGATTCATGCAAGGGACGAGTCTGTTAGACGAAAAGTCCTTTACATGAATTCAATTACTGTACTTGAAAATTGAAAGTTTCAATTTTCAACACTACATTTAAACCAAAAGAAGTCTGTTTTGTGGATTTTGTCTGTTGGGCAGGAGGAAAAACTGCTTGCAGAGCTGGTCTGTTCAGCAAAAATCCCTTACACGGGAGGTCTGTTAGGCGGGGGGCCACTGTATTTTCTCCATTTCAATTTTTTAGTTGTCCGTGGAAATTGGTTAAAAATTGCCCATTGAAATCAAGTGTGAGGTGCACATAAAATAAATTTTACATTTTTTCAAGTGTTATATATACCCAGCAACGACGCACATAATCTTTTTTCGCCTTAATTTCGGAAAAAATGTGCGCTTGGTACTTGAATAAATGCCGCACCGTTATATGTACAGTGATCGATACGACCCATAAATACATTAACCATCTCATATCAAGAAAGAAACATGGAAAGTCACTATTCAGCGCTGTACTCATCATATATTTTCTTTCCAGAAATTACTTTCATCAGCTTTTCTCCTGAGGTTCTTCGTCAAAATTCAACTGCACGTCGCATCTACTGAAAATTCCTGCTCCCCTGTCCTACATGTACACGATTTCCGGAAACCGACTTCTGAAAGCAACACCATGACGACTGTGGAACACAATTACGTTGAACACCTGAAGACTGTTGGCTCGTGGTTGTTGGGACTCAGCGTTTCCCTCATGTCAATCCGCTCGACTTCCGACTGTGATGCCATTTCCGAGGCAACATCCTGCAGTGACGCACATTCGGAAATCAAGAAAGACTAATACGGTGTGCAGGGAAATTATTTTACAGGAAGAGGTGTGACTTACCATCATGCGCAGAATTTTTTTTTTTTCGATTTATTTGACCAATATGATGGATTGATGCTTATTATGGGGACGTGCTGTTTTTACGTATTCAGGGACAATAAGTATTTTGTCACTCATTTTTAGATTCCGAAGTCACTTTCGAGTGTGAATGGGAATTTCAATCCATCTTGACGTTTCGTTCTATATAATGATTAATGAGAACTGAAGACAGCGAATTTGCTTCACATAATTACCCAGCAGCAGTCATTTAAAATAAAAATGTTTATTTTGGTCTTTTTTGATAACATATATTTTGGATCAAGCGCACCCATCTATGGTAGTAATTTTAAAATGACTTGATGGTCGAGAAATATTCGAAAAATGTGAGGTAAATTTTTTCCGCTGTACATCTTTTTTGGCCAATTGAAAATTGTGTATGAAGGCGTAATATTTTCTTCATTGAGTTGCATTTCAACTTTCAAGTCTTGGGGATAAACTGCAATTTTTGGTTCAATTCTCTTTAATAAAATTTAAACAAAAGCTACCTCACGGTACGGCGTATAAAGTTATAAACACTTACAGCATTTTAAAATAAAAACCATGTTCACCGCTTTTCCAATGTTGATGAAGTGATGGCATGATTAAATTATTGCTAAGACAATGTATGTTGCAAGCATTTATTTTCTGTATACAGTATCTTATTTAAGCGAAAATATATAAGCATTCCTCGAATACATGAGACCCTACATTTTCCACCTACGAAATTAAAATTCAACTATTATACTGTAATAGGTGAATATACCCCTAAGCACCCACTTTCCTTGTGTTCTCAATTTCCAGGAAACTAAAATTTCTGACTATATGTGAGAAAAAAAATGTCCGAAAATCTTTCTTCTTATCCTTCAGTCAATGAGTCGTGCATCTTATTGAAGCGCTAAAAGCTGACCATTTTTTTGATTACTGTATTTTGAATTTTAATTTAGAAGAAAACGGAAGAAAAGAAGTGCTCGATCATTTTATGGGCCACTTGCTGGAAGATTTCCTAATAATGGGGATGGATATTACAGAAATTTTCAAATGTAAGCACCGCCTTCTAGTTTTTTCTTCTAAAATTCTAAAAAAAAATCGTGCATTCATTCGCGTAAATACGATACATATATTGTCGCTATATATATATATATATAGCTTTGATGATAATTCTAGGTATTTTTCTTGATTGACACAGCGGTCGAGAAAATTGGGTCTTCGAAGAGAAACATGTCGGGGTCAGTTTTCCGCAGCGAGCCAATGTGCTTATGTGAGCTACTTCTCGAAGTAGATGCCGCTTATTTTTGCGTCGCTGAACTGGGTGAGCTTGGACTGGTGCAGTTCCAAGACGTTAGTTCAAACCCTTTCAAAAATTCCCCAAGTCCTTTAAAAAACACCATTCAGACCTCGTTATATATATTTTTTCAATGAAACAGTTGAACAAGGATGTGAACGCCTTTAGTCGTCGTTATGCCCAAGAGGTCGCCAAGTGCGATCAATTGGAGCAGAAGCTGAATGAACTGGAATCTAAGGTCAGAGCTGAGGGCATTCGTATCCCACGAACTGGCCCTCAGGCACCCGCTGCTCCTGCTCCACAAGAACTGGACGCCATGGTGGTGAGATGATCTTATTAAAATCATTAAAATTCATGATTTGCATATACAGGTATTTCTAAATCCAGAATAAGTTGACTCATGTCGTCAAAAGAATATCCGCGAGCAGATGAAGAGAAAAAAATTAAAACTCGATTATTGTTTTTCTTTATATTACCAGGAAATTAATCACGGCGTGAGAGTTTTTCCTCATAATGTGCACTGTAATGCGATAGAACAGTTCTATTGCATGCAGTATTATCATTATCTTCGTTAAAATTATTATAATGTACGGTATATTGCAGATTTCTTCAGATGCTGGTTCTAACAAAACATTTTAGAGATTTTAAGTGAGGTACGAATCTAATTTAGGTGAAACAGGTTTATGTTGCACGGAAACAGTGTCTCATCTTCAGAGCACCTTCTCCATAGTGTTCCAAAGTTTTATGACGATCATTGACCCAGTTTTCCTTCGGGAATATCTCGTCCTCGTTAGTGCTGCTGGTCATTTCTCGCAAGATAAATGAATGTTGACGGCAGTTATTTTTAATTATCTCAACAGGGGATTTTTGATCGACTGGCAGCGGAGCAAAAGACAGTGGAGAAAAACGCCGCCACGCTCAAAATTCAGTACATAGAGCTTCACGAGCTGCTCGACGTTCTAAGCGCCGCTGAAGTAATTCTGCCTTACGAAGAATGCGACGGGCGGGATTATCTCGTCGGACAAGGCTCGCTCTCGTGCGTCATCTGGGCATTATTTATCCAAACTAGTTCTCAGAGCTTAATTTTGATTTTTGCTGTTGTCGCTCGAGTGCCGAGAGAAAATCCGGCGTAACGAAGTATGAATTAACGCTGATTCAGCAGATACATAGGAAATGTGAATATGACGAAAGAAGAAACGTAAAAATGACTCTTTTGGCTACTTTTCTTTATGCGTTTGCAATGGTACAGGTCGTATACAACTTAGTTTTTAATTGAACAGTACAGTACTGTATGTAGATATTTTTGGTTTGTGGCCTTATAATTCTTCGGTTGTGCCGTTTATTGAATATATGGTTTCATCCGTTACGACCGTAGCCTGAATAAAAGACATAAATTGAGTGCCTGCAAAAATTATAACCGTGTTTGAACTTGTTTTCAAACTTAAATTCAAATCAATCGCAGCATAGTTTTAAAATTCTCGGCTTGTCTTCGCGCACATCATTGCTTCCATTATTTGCGGCTATTTTTAAAGCTGGAAATTTTAATTTTCAGCTCTGAAGACGTCCTTGATTTTTACTGATTTTCGGAATGATTTGGCCGCAAGAACATTACAGTATATGACAATTTTCGACAGGTTTCTCGCTGGGGTTTTACACACTGAGCGTTCAGCTGCTTTTGAACGCATGATTTGGAGAGTCTGTCGAGGCAAGGCGTTTGTGAAGACTCACAATATAAGCGCTGATTGTCCTGTCATGCCTTCCATCGAAGGGGTGAGTGCAAATGATGGGGGAAACTTGAGTGGACACCCCCTTTTTACTTTGGAAAATAAATCCGTTTCAAAATTTTCTTTCTAGATTTTTAAAATATTTTTTGCGTTGCATGAACGAAGTACAGTACCACGTCGTTTGTTCCACTTTCTTGGAAATTTTTGGCATATTCGATAGAATCCGCTTATGGGTGACAGGTTACCGTATATATCACCAGATCGAAGTTAAAAGACAAGGAAGAATAAAAAAAAGTGTTTCCTTCAAGACTGGGCTCAGAAGTATAGAAATATTGAATAAATATGCGATTGTGTCGATGAAGTTTCGGAAACATTCCTACTTGGGAATCTTTATATGCATTCCATCCTCAATAAAAAATTACTATACTGCAACCACATTCAAATTCAAAGTATTCTCTAAAGATATTTTAGTCGGAATGTGGGCTGAAAATCGGCTTGAATTCAGCTAATATTGACAATGTGAACACATAGGATTTGTGGCTGCGAGTTTTCTGCGAGTTTTGTTCTGAAATAAGGTTGCTGATAATCAAATGATACAAGTCTTGAATTAAATGAAGTAGAATAAATTTACGCTGTTTATTCCGATGATTGAAAGGAGCATTTTCTTGGAACATCGGATATATGGAAGTAACTTTTCGCAACATATTGAATTCCAAGGAGTTCATGGGGATGGTGTCTCGTCAAGAGGGCCAAAGGATTTTCGTAATGCGGGATTTCCATGAGCACAAAAGTTAACTTTATCGTAGGAGTAGGACTGAACTTTTGAAATTTGAAAGAGTTTCAAGAGGGCGAAAGTGGCAGAGCCGGATTTGGAAACTTTTATGTCAGCAAAGTTTTGTACCCTTCTGATGCTAAAGACTCGTCTGTCATACCATATGTGTATCCAAGTACATGTATGATAATAAATCCTAGATATGCGGAATTCGATGAATAATTAATCGAAATGTACATTTTCCCCCTCGAATCGTCATTCGAAACGCATTCCAAATTTTTCGTTCATCTCGTCGGAGTTCATCGAGCGATTTTATTCATGCCTTTAAAAAAAAAAATCCATGTAATGTATGTACATCATGAGGAGTTTATTCATGAATGGTCATTCGATGATGCATCATTTTGATGAAATTTCTGAAATGAGCTAAATATTTCAAGCGTGTCATCGCGAGGACTTGAGCTCGTTAATCGTCCCTTAATTCCGGCAACGAAACACCGAATAACATAAAAACCATTATGTACCTCACCAATTAAATTTTAGGTAGTCGACACGGATGAAGCTGACCGGAAAACAGTGTTCGTCGTCTACTTTTTTGGCGAACAGATGAAATTGAGAATTTTCTTTCAACGTCTTCCTAAAGCACGTTTTTAGATGGGTCAAGGCCTTCTGCGGGTTCTTGCCGTTTTCTGTGAAAGGCCGCAGTTTGTAGCTTAGGTCCTGGAACAGTGACATTTAGTTTTAGTAACTTTGCCTTTTAAAATTAAAACTTGATAATTTTTGTCGACGATTTGTTTTTGTTTTTTTGTCGCCGCAGGTAATTAGTCAAACTCATATTCATAGACAAGCGGTGCTCAAATCAGCAGCCAGAACCCTGCGTACCTGGAGATTGAAGGTGATGAAAACGAAAGCAATTTACCACGTTCTCAACGGGTTCAGGTCAAACGTGGCCAGCACGGCTTTGATTGCAGAATGCTGGGTTCCCAGGGACGACGTGAAGGTTGTGCAGGACGTCCTTAGGACCGGAATGGTCAGCTTCAGACCCGATTCCATTCATTGTTCTAATAATTGATATTTTTCTTGAAAAAAAAAAAGGTATGCGAAAGGGTTGACAAGGGGAAATAATTGCCGTCGTTATTTTTGGTCTGCAGGAGAAAAGCGGAAGCCGAGTTCCACCCATTTTGAACTGCATTTGCACCAACGAACCTCCTCCAACTTACTTCAAAGGCCATTGTATAACTGAAGCCTTTCAAGATATGATCGACTCATTTGGCACTGGATCCTACAGGGAACTCAATCCGAGTAAGAAGTATTTCTTAAATGATGGCGTTTACCTCCTCCAACTTACTTCAAAGGCCATTGTATAACTGAAGCCTTTCAAGATATGATCGACTCATTTGGCACTGGATCCTACAGGGAACTCAATCCGAGTAAGAAGTATTTCTTAAATGATGGCGTTGTTTTTTTAATTTTTCTTTTATTCTTGGGACATGCAGCTATAACCCAGCTAATTCCGCAAGCATTTTTTTCGGTTTCCCTAAATTTGAGTTGTGATTTTTGCAAAGCAAGCTAAAATTCAAAACACATTTGAGAGAATTGAAGGAATTTTCAGTTACCCATTTCACTCTCTTCCCATCCATTTATTACAAGTGAAGTGCAGTGTTGTTAACATTTTGTTAACATTATCGGTCAAATTTCCAATAAAATCGGTCATTTTTCAGTTTACTTACGGAAATACTTACATACCCGAGATAAAATTTGGGATGCACATCGATTTCCTACTTCAGATTGTTTTGTTTCTATTTTTAAATTGACGGTGGCAATGTGTCAACAAATTCTGAATAATTTTTCCGAATTTGACTGATAATTGTGCCTTTTCAACGATGCTTGTATAAGCACATGGCAAAAAAGTGCCTCTCATAAGAAAAAATAAAGAGGATTGAAACAAAAGTAAATACGGTCTTCAAAATAATATTCCTGTCGGATACAATTTCCTTCGTTGCTTATTGTTTGATTCAATGGGGCTTCGAGTATATTTTTGGATCGTATAAATACGACGATAAATATAATTTGCAATTAGCAGTGATTTTTAAAACTTAACTGGTTAATACGTACGAATTTTTTCCGTCTAGCCAAAGTTGAAGGTGCATCAGAAACATTTTAGTGGATTACAAGAATTGGAACTAATTTTAAAGAGAATTTCACATGCATCAAAATGTCCGCGCTTATTTTCGCCAGGTGATGAATTCAAACATTTTGTTGATTAAAAGTTTTTTTTCATGTTAAAAGGAGTGCAGAAGTACTGTAAAATAGGTACACCAGCGTCTTAAAAAATTAATATTGAACATTCAACTTGAAATAATATCTTCCAACGCACAATCGGGATTAAAATAACATTTCTAAGAAACGATGAAACGAATTAATGCGTCTTGGATTTTTTTCATAATATTCATCAAACTATTTCGTTAAATTTGAATATTTTAATCGCAATATACGTTAGCCAACATTTTAATATGAATTAAGAAATTTGATTGCTGTATTTGTGTTAACCACTAAATTATTTGATTCTAGTGCCTTTTTCTGTGGCGACGATTCCATTTCTGTTTCGACAGTACAAACCACTGCAGCCGGTACCAAATCAGAACGATCGCTAAAGAGAGATGAAGTAGATGCACCGCTTGTTCTTTCGCTCTGGATCTTTCAGACTGCTCCACTTCTTATAGAAACAAAGATGCTTCTCGTTCACGCTGCAAACTTTCTCCTGGAACTCGCAGATGTGGCATTTTGCCTTCGTCGGAAGGTTCGTTTTGTTCTTCATGGCAGTGTTTTCCATTTTCACTGGGCTCATTTACAACGACGTTTTCTCAAAGTCGATGAACATTTTTGGTTCGCGATGGTCAACGAAACTTCTCAGGTGTTTATCTTTCCAGGGTTTTGTTGTTGTTGTCGTCCTGGCTTTTGTTCACTGATTTTTAATTTTATGCAATTTTGAAGGTTGAGAGAAATCAGCGGAAATCTCAAGATGCAATTGGACCCTTCGATGACCTTTCAAGATAGTCCTTTAGGAAAGCCGTGACTAGGTCAAACCGTTTACAGCCCCTTGTCCCAACGAATGAACTTAAGGAAGTTTTACTTCTACAGATAATATAAACCTAAGAAAGTATACGACGAACCTCAAAACGACTTCGACTGCAACTGCATGTGAGGAGGATTACGATCAATTTATTGCATTTTCCAGCTTTTAAAAAAATTTTCTCAGAGCTACAATAAGGTAAACGCACTAATCGGCTGCTCTGAAAAGTCAGGCGCAGGTTTTGCATGAATCTAAGCTAAATTTAAACTATTCTAGCTTTTAATCACTACTGAAAATTCAAACCTGACAGGATTAAGGCAAAAAGCTAAGTCACTTTAACAAAGAGAATCACGACGTCGCTGAAATTATTGAGAAAATTCCGGGAATTAGCTTTCGAGTTGTTAAACAGAATATGCTTTTAAAAAAATAAAAGAAAAGAAAACACAGTAAAGCAGATGATCATACGAATTTTTCAGGTTTTTCAAAAACTACATGGACATCTACTGCTCTGTGATTCCTCAGCTGTTCTTCCTGTGCTCTTTATTCGGATACCTCGTGTTCATGATCTTCAAGAAATGGACCGTTTATTCGAGTGAAAACTCGGCGTGTGCTCCTTCTATTCTGATGATGTTTATTGATATGGTGCTGATGAAGGACGGTTCCAGACAGGAGGACTGCGAGGAACCTTATTTGTTCACCGGACAGGTCAGTTGTTTGAGACACTACCGTATATATACATGCTGATGATGAACTGATTACATTGTAACAAAAACTATGTTTTTCCACAAAAATAATACCCTATAATGCAGTGTTTTTCAACTCGTGGTGTGCGGACCGGCACCGGTCTGCAGAAGTTGTTTGCCAATCCCTGGGAAAATAATTTATGGAAAGTAGCAATGAATTCTGTTATCTATATCTGAAATTTAGGAAAGACAATGACATTTGAAATTCTCTGAAGAAAAATGAAAGTTGGCGTTTTTCCCCGATAACACGTCATACACATTTTCAGCTGATGGTGAAATCAATTATTTTAATTTTTTGCATTCTGAGAAACCTTTCTTATTCGAGCGGACGTTTCTAATTTTTTGAAGATATTCCACACAAGCTGCTTCATTAATGGTTCTTAACTCAATTTTTGCAAAAAGCAGACAATTTTCAAGTATATACCTGGTTTTCAAACAAAACTTTTTTGAGTCTGCAAAATTTTCATGAAACTTCGCCAATTCAAAGAATTTATTTATTCATTTGGAAATGTTTTTTGGCATGTTGGTCTGCAGTCTCAAAAAGATTGGGTAACGCTACTCTAATCTACTCACCAACAAGGCTTGGAATATCACAGGTTTGATTTGATTAGCTATAATCAACTATGAATTAACGGAAACCAGCCCAAACTTGTACTGTATGCTTGCATAACACTCGAAGTGTGATGAGATTCAGGTGACACCTATGTTCCAGCAAAATAAGTAAGGAAAAGGAATAAGGGAATCCAGTTGAACTCATAATTTACGCTGAGTTGAAGACCGGTTTCTAATCCCAGTATAGGAAAGCATCTTTTGGTTGTATGGCATTTTTCTGTTGTGTATGGAGTCTGAATAATGAGGCGGATTAATTTGAAATACTCTCCACACTGATTTTTTCAAATTTGTTGAAAATACGGAAGTCCACTACTTTCAAACGATTGGGTTTTGCATGATAATATGGAAGGTTTCAAGCTAACTGAATTTTGCGGCTTTAGCAGCCAAGATTCCGGAGATATGGAAATAAGTAACTGTAGCCCTTTTCCAAAAAACCAATTCGGTACAGAGTTTTTAAAAATCGGTGAAATGGACCAACATCTGCAGTAATAATGAATCATATTTTATTTTTCACGTCAACAGCTGATGATGCAGCACTTTCTGCTATTCGTTGCACTTGCTTGCATCCCCTGGCTCTTATTCATGAAAGCTGTGCTAACATTGCCAAAGCAAGTCTGCAAAGAAGAATTGCTTGTAAGACTTTCCTTATTATCACATATTCCTGCCATGAGCACTCAAATTTTTGTTTCGAATCTTCGTCATGTCCTAGATCAAGGCACGAGATGATTACAAAAAGACGGACGTGGAGGCTCCAAAGGAAACTAAGGAGCAATTCGCTGACGACGACAGCATGGGTGTTAAGGTTCATGAGCCTGATTCGGATGCAGTTATTGAGAAATTCATTGAAGGGATGATACATGGGATTGAATTCGTGCTTGGAACAGTGTCCCATATTGCTAGCTACTTGAGGCTGTGGGCGCTTTCATTGGCTCATGCTCGTGAGTGTGTAATACAATGTGATAGTCGCGATGCGTTGAATTAAAACAGAAAATATATTTTACATAACTTCGAAATTATATGCCTTGTATCAATGCCCACTGCGATTGCGATTTCCTGCTTTTTTAAATATACCGTAAGAGTATAGCAAGAATACTTCATAGATGTAATGCAATACTGGTTGGAAAGCCAAACCTCTTCAAGCCAAACTCTCAGGGAGTCAAATATAAAATTTGCCCTAGAGAATTTTTGAGATAGGGATCGAAGTTCACTGAAGTATTGTGTAACATGTGTTTCCAAATGTTCTTTGATTGTAAGTACAGTAGTGCAGTTGCACTTGGTGAATTTGAACCTCCCAATGACGCATTTCTTGTTGTTGGCTGTATCTACTCATCAGGTACCAAATGCCATTGAATATGACATATACCTCCATTTTTTGGCATGAAATTTCCCCAGAAAATAATCCAGCGAAAGAAGCGTGCCCGAGTTTTTTACCTGGCTGAAAATTGATTTTTTTCAAATTAAAAAATATCCTGTAGATAAATATAAGAAGATACAGCATTTCAACTGATGAAATTGAGCCAAACATAATTCCCTGCCCATTATATGCTCGAATACCAAGTGAAGTAATCCCTCATGGCTCCCATCTTTAATTTCCCAATTTTCAGCCATGCCATAGAAAATACTGTTGCATGGTTAATTTTGATGTCTTTCAATTAATGTCTTTTCATCATGTACTGTACTAGTGTACTGTATTCACTCCATTACCACTTGCACCTTTTTTCTCAAAATTGTAAGGAAAAAAGAGGGTGAGTACTGTATAATGGCAGGAATGAATTTTTTTTAGAAGAATTTCAAAAGTGTAGGGGTGCATTATACTGGATTATAGTGTGAAATTTCGGACCAATTTTATCCAAAAAATATTTTCATGGAAAAAATTGAAAATTGGAAGAATTCAGGTTTGATTTATGTCAAATTTGGAGGATCTCATTTTTTAAATACTGTATTGCAGCTTTAGAGTCATTGGAAATAAGGTGCATGTCTTAACTTATTTAAAGTGTTTGGTACTTGAGTAAATATGGTTCATTATTTATGCATCTTGTGAGAAGTTTTTCTCGATTTATAGAAGGAAAAACAAGATTTATCATGCTCGCCGCTGAAGGGATATCTTATTATTTAAGCTGTTTTCTCAAAGCATAATTTTTCCCTGATGGTTGGACAGTGCCTCTTTTTTACTTCCCCAGATGCTATCACTTTTTCCTCACTCTCTCTCTCTCATTTACTAGAACTGTCGGAAGTGCTGTGGAAAATGGTGCTCTCAGTGGGAGTTAGGGCCAGTTTTAATAGCAACAACATGTTCTATTCGGGTGCTCTGGTGGCTGCGACATTTTTCCTGTGGGCCGTCTTCACCCTGGCACTGCTGGTTTGCATGGAAGGACTATCAGCGTATTTGCACACCCTGAGACTCCACTGGGTCGAGTTCATGAGCAAATTTTATGAAGGACAGGGCCATGCCTTCCTGCCGTTTTGCTTCAACGCCATGGCCAGACTCGCTGTTGACGGCTGATGCATGATGTGTCACGCGTTAAATGTACCTTTGATTTTTTTGCTGTTTTTTCTACTGACTGTTATGTTGAGAGAATTTTATTATTGTGTGCGTCTTTATTTTTTTGAACTTTGGGAGTAGGAGAAATGATTATACGTAGAATTGAAAGATAGGCGCAGTAGTCTGAAATGCGTTTTTTTTTTGTTGTTTGCAAAATTGTGTTTGTATCTGGGGTTTGATAGAAAATTTTCCCAGTAGTCAAACCTCCCTGAGTCCAATATCAAGGGACTGGCAAGCAAACTTGCATTTGGCAGGTTTTGAGTGAAGGAGGTTTTGAGTAAGGTAAATGAGGCAAGCATTTTTGTTGTGCAAAAGATAGAATTGTAGGAAATTGTAAATTGTGATATGCCAGGCCTTATACTGTATATTAATTTTTAAATTAGTTGAAAGGATGCTGAACTTGAAGGCTAGGGTACATTCATTTGCCCATTCAGTTCATAACCTAATTTCAAAACGCACGTATTTTTATTTCTATTCTTTTTCCTGTGTCAAGAAAATGATTGCCAGGAGACCCCAGAGTTCTATTTACAGAGGTTTGAGGAGAAATGCCTTTTAGTTAGAGAGGTTCTAATGCATTAATTTTTAAGAGAATGCAGTGAGGGACTCGAAAAAAAATTTGACTCATCGGTGGATAGTATTTGAGCTGACCTGTGGAAGGCAGCAGCCTCATTTCCATCCATAAGCCAGTCAGTTTTTTATGTGGGCCTGCATTTCATTTTTACCCAAGGTTATGATGCAACCCCTGCTAGGTGGGGAAGGGTGAAATAACATAAGGCCAGAGGAAAAAGTGAGCCTCATAGATTTATTTTTTCCATTTCTGAGTTTAATTGTTCTGCAAAAAATAAAGCCCAGGATTTTCTCCAAATTTGCCCTGCACACTATTTCAAGGTTTCATTTTTATTTAAGAAAAATTCATTCTTGAGTGCACCCAAAATTTGCAAAAAAAAGTCCAACTTTGCCACAGAAGGGTTAAGCAGGAGATTTGAGTTATTGAGGTTCACATGCTGTATCATCTGCAGGGACTCGCATCATTTCAATTAGAAAAAAGGAAACAAACGAAAAAAACCGAATGAATGAAGAGCATCGCATTCCTGTGTCTCCCTTGACAGCCGAGACGTTTTGTCACCTATACATTTCCTCTCCCCCCCCCTCCCCGTCCTGATGTGATCATGACACGGAATGAGTGAATCCTAGCCAAAAGTACACATGAGACGAGATGCTCTCCACCCGGGATTTTTCTCAGCCATGAGAGCCCCATTCCCGTCATCGTCATTGCTGGCGTCGATAGTGCGATACTGCTGCTCAACCATTCATCACACGGGCCCGCCGTTAATTCCGCCCGGCAACTGCTCGAATTCGCGGAAAACTGGCCAGCACCTGCAAGGGGGCACATGAACAAAACCTGGGCTCACATGATTAAATTAAAAAAAAATCAGATGAGATGAGAAGAACCTTTTGTGCCTGAGATTTCTAACCGAAAAATTTTTTTTTTTTTAAGCTGTGATCAATTGTTGGTCAGTTGACTTGTATCCCATTTATATTCGAGTGTACTACGGGCCTTCAAGTAAGACACCCACCTTGGATTTGTGGATACAATTCTGAAAAAAATCTCAACTTCGAATAAGTCACGCATCTGAGTTCTCAGTTACAAAAAATTCCATTTGAAAAACGGTGTGTTAAAATTCGAATTGAAGCCCATTGGAAAGTTCAATTCAATGGCGATTTTTTCTATGCAAATACTCACCCGATATCATTAAATTAGAGAGCTCTGAAAACCATTTTAGAAGTGTGGAGAAAAAGGGCCTATATTTGATTTTGAAAGGATGGAAATTCCACTAAAGACTTCTTTTTTTTGTGGGGTCTTTCGATCATCGTTGCCGTACCCTGCTCACCACGGACACCACGATTTTTGCATAGCCTCGTTGAATGCCGGTACCCCAAGGATGTAAAAGCAGTGGAGTTGGTTCAAGAAAATTGAGCCCCCCCAAAAAGGAGTAAGCTTACAAGAGAAGGAACACCAGGATGAGGCCGGCACGAGGAATGGACAGACGATGACCCAAGGAACACGGAAAGGAAAGGAAAACAGGGAAAAGAACCACGAAAGAACGAAAACTGGCTCTTCGCGTCAGCACACTCGATCATGCCAACGATTCCGCCGAATGGCAGTGGTCCAGCGGACGCGTGTTCGACACGATCGACGAAAGCAGCAGCACGCTTGACTATAAAAAATAAAAAAAAACCTCTCCCCACAAGAAGGATAGATAAAAATAAATTAACCTTCCCCTCCCCCCCCGAAAAAGGGAATAAAAATGAATGTTGAAAAGATAAAGAAGATCAACTTTTCCTAAAACAAGACGCATAAAAATTGTTTCACGCTCCGCCGCCGCGTCTCGTTAATCACACTTGCTGGTATAAATGGTGCTTGGGCTGAAGAGTGTGTATATATATGCTGTGTATATATAAATGCCCCCAAACGCACAGCATTATTCATCTTGCCGCGGAAACACGAGAAACGCGAAAAGATTTATCTCGGCTTTCGCACCGATATTCATCTCTCCTTTACAAATGAAGTTCCACCTTGACCGATCGGTCGAACATGAAAACAACTGGGATTTCATTGATAAGCTGCTGATGGGGAAGAGCTCTGAAGCAGGCGTCGACAGAAAATACTGTACAGTACGGTGAAATCCCAGAAAACTGCGTCTGCTATTTTTTTGTGTGTGAGTATTTTGCAGTACTGTGACCTCCTCTTCTAAGAAACAACTGCAGGTTTTTTATCGCTGGAGACGTCAATTTGTTTGTCAAAGTTGGGATATATTTTTTAAAATCTTTTGTCCATGAGCCCTGACATTTAGAAAATTTTGATTTTTGCACCAAGGCCTAAGTTGGGAAAAACTCCAATTTTTTTTTATAATCCTGAAGAAAAATTTGCTTAAAAAAAATTCCTCAGTGCTGGGTAGGTCTTTTCAGGAATTCCTTGCATAGGATTAGCATGAGAGATTTGGAAATGCAAAACGATTCCCCCTTTCCAGGTTTTTCCTGATGATGTAGGCCTTCCCAATGTGGGTGTATTTCAGTGACCTTTGGTCAAATTGAAATGCGCCATTTGGGCGCATTCAAATTCCCCATTTTGAAATAAAATTCAAATTTTAAACTACAAAGTTTTTCATGTAGCCAATTTTCAAGCGATGATTTTTATTCATGATGATTTGAAGTTTTATATAAAGGCTACTATGAGTAATCTAAAAAAAATTGAAATTAATTTTTAAAGTTTATGTCCAATCCTGAATTTTATGATCGATTGCTTGGATTAGTTGGATGAGTTGGATTAGTGAAATTTGATACAAAAAAACGCGCCTTCCCTTTACAAATCAAAGGTACCACGTGAAATCCTCATTTATTTTCAAAGGCCCAAGACAATTACTTTGCCATCAACTATTAAATGACACAAAATACTTCTCTTTTTCAAAAAATATAACACGTATACCAATTTAAAATTATATATTTTTGGACATGATCTGTATAGATTAAATCGCCAAAAAAATGTTTCTAGACGTGATTTGGACTTCTATACAGTACAGTACATTACGCTGGACAAAAATGTGATAGATTCTCAGTAAAATAGTATGTGGTGACTGAAGATTTTCCTGGCTTATTTCTGAAAAGAAGGGAACCTAATTTTTTTGCGGAGCACTTCAGACTCTAAAATTGAGAATAATTTTTAAGGATGACGGACGAATTTTAAACATACCAAGCGACGTATTCGCATGGAACTTATTTTTACAAATCAGACCAACATTTTGCGATGATTTACTTTTCAGAATGATCAAGTCACGTAGTATTCAGGATACTGTATTCAATCATGAGGCTGCACATAAACGATGATGAAGCTATACTTCAGGAAATATAAACTTGTCAAGTATAATGTAGTACTGTATCCTGGTGCTTTTCCAATATAATTCCAGTTTGAAATGCAGTACTGTACCTCAGAATATCTCTAGTAATAATGAAGAAAAACCAAGCAGGAAAACGGAATGGAGTAAAGAATATTCTATGCTATTTATTATTACCCATTCAAATACCGCTTTTAACAGGATGAATTCCTCGAAAATGCCTTTTTAAAAGCACTCTTCGCGGATGTCATTCCACGGAAGACACATCACCATCAGAGCCTCTTCTTCTCCCCCCCATGAACATCTCAATCTTCTTTCCATTCAGCAATAATTCCGTCCCTCGAACCCAATTGCCCCCCTGAGAGACTTGTTATATAGAGTGTGCAAAGGCCCCATCACTGCTGTACCTATGGACCCGCTCGGAACCCGCCATGAAAGAGATTGCGTTTTCCTTTGCCTCCTTTTGTCGTTGGGGTCCCACCAGTAGCACCCTTGACGAGGGCCGGGTTGCCGGCGGCGGCGAGAAGTTGAGACGAGAGCAGGGACCCAAGGGTGCGGGTTTGGCGAGGAGGACCAGCAGCAGTGGCACTGGTGCTGGGTACCGATGAAGACGGATGGTCCGTCCACTGGCCGATGTTGACACCGATGAGGCCGTTGGAAGGCGTTTCCATGCCTCGGATGTGGCTCATCCCCTCGCCCTGGGTGCCAGCCGAGTCGGAGCAGTCGCCACCCTGGTTCCACTGCCAGCTCCAGGCTCCCTGATGGTGATGGTTACCGCATGCAGCAGAGATGGATATGGATTGGAAATCAAATTTTAGGAAAGGAACAATTCCTTTTCAAATGCAGCACAGTGTAGTTGTGTTTACACATTTTTATGCCGCATTTTGTTCAATTTTGACATCCCCAACTTTTGAAATTTTTTAAAAGTTCTCTTACTAAATATTCATCTTATTTGCATGAGACTCAAGTATGAACAATGAACTCAAGTTATAAACTTTCAAGTGGGCTGTGATTGGCTATTTTACCCTGCGTAGTTGAAAAAGCTATGCTGGTAACTGAAAAATAAGGTGCACAGCTTAATGATGGCCTTTTTTCGAAAATTTGAGTTGAAAAACTGAGGTGCTTGTCTCACTTGAGGTCGCATAATCGTACTTGATTAAATAAAGTAATTATGGCACTTGTAAAGTGAAGCCTCTATAATTTCAACCATGTCAAAAGTTTTTAAAGCCCCTTTATTTTGGCATTTCTTCAGAATCAATTTATTTATAACCTCGCTATTTCACAGACTTTCCCCTGAAACCTTTTATAGTTCAAATTTTCTGGATGCATTTTATGTAGTATTTTATTGAAAAATGGAAGATAACAGAAATAAAAATGTAAACAGGTGCGCTTTGAAAGGAAGCAATTGACTAATTGAGCAAATGAACCCTTGCCTCCAATAAGTTCAGCACCATGTCAACTCATTTATTCTGCAGTTTATATGGCCAAAAAATCACTCGTCTTAGTTTCTTGCAATACTTTTTATTCATTTCCAGCGAAAATAACTGTTTCCCTAACTGAAAACCTCCTAACCCGAACTTTTTGCTGGCCCCTCAAAGGTTGACTGAAGAGTGACAGTTTATAATGTATAAGCTACACCGTTTAAAAAAATATGCAACTGAATCTGCGCATTTGATCCCCAAGAACACAACTTTTCTCTTTGAAACTACAGTTGAAGATCCTTCTTTAGTATCTAAGGCTGCCTTAGATGCATTCGAAATATGTTTTGTCTGTGTTGAATTTTTTTTTATAAATGCAGTCTTATAAATCAGAGAAAGATCGCGGTATTCACCCCTTTTTTCTGTAACCTTTGTCATGTCCACCACGCTGCGAAATACAGTAATATTCTTGCATAAAAAAATGTTTCAGTGTTCTGGCTAAATGATGCTCTGTTTGATAAATGATGCCTGAGTACAAAACCATTTCTTGGACTCTTCTGACGTCTTCATTACCGACGCGTGGAATATATTAGTGAAAGTGTGCACGTTACAAATAATTCATTTGTTCGACGACGAAGAAAAATCATTTACATTCCCTACACATCATCGAAGTCTTCCAATTCAGCCAAATACGTGCCTAAGCTTTTATAGTAAACTATTCCGGAATACTTTGACTTGATCATGTACGGCATGCAGATACGAGTATGCTGCCAACATATCAAACATAGTTTAATGAATACTGTATTTCATTGCCATACGGAGAATCATGCATCTTCATAAGCAATGCATAAATTTAAGATGATGTCATGATGATTTCAATTCTGCACTTTTTAATGCTTATGGCACGCCTTTGCTGTTACTGTATGTAGGAACATGGAAACGGGAGATATTACATACAAACGATTCGTCATTAATTTCTTCCTGAAAATAAAAATAAAAAACTCACCGAATATCCTTGTTTGTACGACCACTCGAACAGACTCCTGATGCTATTGTTCTCACTACAACTCGCTGCAAATTCTCCGATAACTTGTCCGAACAGGTCAGGTATTTGTGGCCGACCATGGACTGGGTTCCGTAAGCTTTTTGTCTCATTTAGTTACTTTCCATATGTAAACTGCTTCCTTAAGGAGCAGACCGTTCAGGCCTTGTTGTATTACGTCTGCTTCACAAAGGTAATTGTGACATTATGACGCAGACATCATTTTCCAAATGACAAGTTCAGGTATGAATGTACGAGTACAAGGGTTGGTTCATAAGTTTCGAGACGTTTTCAAATACTGTAGATCCAACAGAGTTTCAACAATGAAAATTTTTTTAATCCCTAGCCCCATCACTTGACAACACTTCAGCGCTGTTCAACATAGACTCCGCCGATTTCAACGCATTTTTTCATGGGATAAATGCAAAAAATCAAAAACTAGTGCCAAAATCAAGTTCCATTATTTGCAAATAGCTGCTGTTCCCAACAGTGAAATAAAATTTAATTTTCCTTTTATTTATCGCTTGAAAAAAAAATACATTCAAATTGGCGGAGAAAATATTTGAAAGAACTAAAGTGTTACCAATAATTGATGGGGCTAGCGAGTAAACTTCTTTTGTTTTGAATTGTTGAACCTCCATTGGGTCTCTTTCAAAAAGTCTCAAAATTTATGCACCAACCCTCCTGCATTACAGTACCTTCAATGGACTGTAGGGACTGTATTGACTCTGCCAAGAGTATGTGTGCATTTGGTAGAAATCGATAGTGCCACCAGGCCTGCCACCAGCTGCAATCAGGCAGTCATCACTGAAGTAATTGTGGCAGTCTGCGCAAACATTTGTCTGGGACCTTTCTGACCAGGCACCCTGGGTGGCAAGCATTGCAGGGTCCACACTTCTGATAGCATCTATTTGTCGGTTGATGAACTTCAGCCAGCTTCAAGGAATGAAAAAAAAAAAGATTAGTTGCATATGAGAGCATGATTTAAATGGATTATTTCATACCTTGCAAGAATAAATAAATGGTGAAAATCGACGGATTAGTTTTAGGAAATGGGCTTCCGCATGCACAAACACAATAATCACACAAAAACTTTTCTACAACGATTTTTTCTGTATAACGAATTTTTTTGCAGGCCCGTATAGGGTTATCTGCAAATGTTCTTGAGGTCTGAACAACGAAATCCTCTCATCCACAACGAATTTTTTTCTGGTCCATTGAATTTATTTGTAGAGAGAGTCCCCTGTGCCCAGTATTTCTTTATTACCTATAGAAATAAAAAATTTTTTGCATCGCAATGATAATAAAACTAACTGATTTTATATCTGCCCAGATTATTCAGACAAAGCACGGCCTTGGCTTACAAATTCAATCCATTCAGTTCAACTCTCTGTGTTCAGTGGTTGCAATTCTGAGTAAATATTTAGTGCTTACAGTATACATCATAAAAATGTAATTAAAAAGAGAATGAGATTACTTAAAAAAAACCTTTGATAGATAATTTTTCATTGCTGAAATTTAATTTTTTTCCAGTTGAATATGTTTTGCTGCATTCTACTGAAAAAAACGTACTGTTCCATTTGACAATTTCCCGATATCGCCACAAAAACTCAGGTATAAACAATTATGTCTCCGATGTTTTCAGAAGCGAATCAGAAATTCCATGAATAATCTTGTTTATAGATTAATTTTATAATCAACATTCTTTTGGGTATGTCTCATAGAAGTTTGTTGAGAAATTTTTTGATAATTCGTCGATTACTCAATAATTTGGGTTACTGTACTTCTCAATTGGAATGCTCAATCCTGTCCATCCAGCTCCACTGTTGCTTATCGGAGTTGTGTCGAAGCAGGGATTTGAGTTGGAAACCCCGACCCTGATGGAACCCTCTGGTTCATTCACTATTTCCCAGGCTGCTAACGCTGGATGATTGCTCACTGCTGACACAAGTGGCTAAAAATCATGATGAAATAAATATGAGTTTAGCCACTTTTAATTGTCAAATTCTAAACTACTTGAAAACTGAACTATAAATTTATTTAAATTTATCATATCCTAAAAATGGAGGAGCATGGGTACAAATCAAACTGCCGCAGAAGACACGAAAAGCAGTTTCAAAATGTTGGAAATGGTTGTTTTTGG
>CAJPEX010000208.1:111015-143817 GCA_905338405.1 Notodromas monacha | reverse complement strand
CGTTTTATTTATTTCAGTTTATGGAAGTGACTCGTCTATTTTCGCGTGTGTACATGATTGATTCCGGTCAAGTCAAGAATATTGGTCGTCATGGTTTGAAGATCGAGCCCTACCGAAGCATTCTTTGCATGGAAAAATCCCCTTAAAATTCTGTGAGGCTGATAATCCCACTGGGGTTTACACTTCTGTACCATGGACAAGTGCATGCAGGTAATCCTGCAGTTCATGCACCCAAAAAAAGGGCTATCGGACCCCAAAAAAGGGTCCACCCAGAGTCCTTTGTCTGGGGCAGGACCTGGGTTTTTGCAAAAATTTGGCTGCCAAAAGTGTTGTCCTCATTTTGGTGACATACTCGCGCCCTCCAGTACAGCGCGCATTTGAGCAAAATTGAGTACAAATTAATGAATTCCTTTTCCCTACCATTTCTGGTGATCAAATCTCCTGAAAATTTTACTAAATTTCAGACATGTTCCAATTTATTTTGTTGTAGCCCAGCATCAACATCAACAGCCGCCTTCACAGCCGCCGCATTGGCGGCTGTGAAGGGGGCTACAGGAAAAAAATTTACACGAAGGGCACCTCATCTTTCCAGTGGAGAAAAAAAATTTTCATCACAATTGTATGCCATTTTAATTTATATTCCAAGAACTTTTCTCAGAACCCTCCTATGCAGTTACAATGCATTAATTTTTGGCATGAATGAAGCATTTTTTGAAAGATATTCCAATGTTCTCTCAAATCCATCAATCTGCAAATCCCCCATGATCAGGACTTTTTAGAACAACAAAATATGTTGGAAATATTTTAGATGCTAAAAGAATAATATTAAAATAAAATCCCAAATTTGAATGTAGACACTGATTGAGCTCAAATTGGACTGATGTTAAATTTTTTTAATGCTGACAAATTTGGTCCAAAATTTATCTTAGAAGCAAGCATATTGCGCATCAGAATCAAGATTGCATTTATTAGATGTTAAATTGTTGAGGATGAAGCCCCTTGATTGCCACTGGGGAATCCTGCCCACAAATGCAAAGGAATAGTTCATAATTTTTGGAAATGTTTTCAATATATACATAAGTTCAAAAAATTTCAGATTTTTGTTTTTACTTGCATATCCCCATAATAGAATCTAGGCAACAAATTTTCCTGTGCCACAATATGACAGATTAAAAAAATATTGAAGATGGAAAAATTACTGGACTTGTTGCATCTTGAGAGTTTGTAATTTTCAAGTTTTCAGGTTATCAACAAAATGGCTTGGATGTTGTGGCTTGGATAGATTATTTTTAAGACTGATTTTGTAAATTGGTATAAATTGAAAATAGGTATTTCCAACTTTCCATGCAGCTTTCAAAAGACAAAAACCTGTGGATAACACAAAATAGAAACAAATGAAATGGTGCTTATTAATCATTAACTCTTCAATTGATTAACTGCTGAAAATTCAAAGGCAATTTTGAGACTTTTTCTGAAATTATGCCAATGTCAAGCCCTAACAAATGTGTGAATTTAATCATAATTCAATGATGTGTAAATAATTTGCTGAATCCAGAATTTCTTAAATTTTGCATCAACAGAGTAAGATTGCTTCAAGGGAAGCATTTGAGGAGCGCAGCACATCATCATCATCATTCCAAAGATAAATTAGGTTTTTTTTTGTATCATTTAATGGATACATTTGTGCACAAAACTTCCAAACAATGCCCTGAAATGCTTAGCAGGCATGAGTAACAAGTCCAGCAAACAAGGAAAAAATCAAGAAACAAAGAGGTTGAACCTATGCAAATGCATTATTACAGATATTTATTGACAACTTATTTTCATAAAAATGTATTTTAAAAATCAAAGTCAAGTTTATAAATTATTCATGTGGAAGATAGAGTGAAAATTCTTCTCTTTTTTGTTCAAAAGCTTATAAATGTCAAGACTTTAGAACCTCAAAATGTGCTTGTGACTCAGTGTTTTTTCAATACTTCATCCAAGCCTCAAAAGCTTGCAAGACATTTTTACTCTTAACAAATTGGATTCTCTACTGAGAACTCTTCTGGGATTCTCTTTCAACTTAAATTAAATTTCTAAGACCTTGAAATTATGATCACTATAAAGTATTTTTGTAAACTACCACATTTTTCCATTAATTCTCCGAGAAGTTCATGTCCTGTAATATAAGTTCTTGTATATACCAAATAATGTAATAAATGTAGGTGTAAAAATCTATATTCAGTGGTTCAGTGGTATGCAACTGTTTCAATGGGCAAAAAGGGGTACATGCCTCAAAAAGGTTGAAAAGTGCTGCCATGAGGGTTCTTCAAGAACTGCAAACCTCAAACAACCACAAGTGATTTTTAAAAACTTATGGAGGTGACTTATTGGAGTCAATCAAAATGATTTTGAGGAACTCTTAAAGATACTCCATGAAAATTTTGGGAATTTGTAGTTGCTCAAATGTATTTCAGGAATAAATTATTTGGCAACTCCAAGTGAATTAGAGCAACAAGAAGTTTTTCCAAAAATCTGAGAACATGCTACATAGATGTACAGAAAAGCTTTATTTGCCACTGTTCCACATTCACAAGGTTCAAACATTCTTTTGAGCATCCCATTTGCCATAATAAAAGCATATACATTGCCATCCTTGTTTTTTTTTCAGATGACAATCACAGAAAAAATACATGAGTACCATGAACACCGAAGATCTCTTCAACACCATAAAATAAATACATGTTTACATCACAGCCTCCACATGAGCAATATTTTTGGGAAAAGGACAATGTCTTCTTGTGAAGTAAGTAGAAGATGACTGCTTCTTTGCATAATGTAGCTTAGCACAAGGAGATCCACAGCTAAGACAAAGCAATGCAGGCCACTGTAGGATTCAGTAGAGAACTCATCAATTAGAGAAAAAATGTGGGGAAAACAAAACCAACCTGAAACAGCATTGATCCTGCAATCAATCATGACTGCACCAGGTTTCACCCATTCAGCACTTTCTTCATGTCAATTTTCCTTAAATCCATATTTCCTGAAATTACAAGGAGAAATATCAATACATATAATATATACACATTATAATGTATACTCACATTTATATATATGAAAACATTTCCCAAGTTTTCATAAGTCTAGCTGTATACATATTTTTCAGGTTCATCCATGGTCACCAAAGGACATTCCAACAAGTGAAAGAGAAGTATGAAATGGACCCAAGAAAAGAAAAGCTGCCGTACAAGTTTGGATTATTGGTGTTCCTCAACACAGTGAAAAACAAAAGTGACAATTTGCATCTTGCAAATGAAATGGTATGTTTAATCCAAGCACATATTCAAACAGTGTGGCTGTGATTATTACTTTTTTTCAGATGCCTATAGAAAGGGACATCAGTTGGACAGATCATGCAAAAGTGAAAGAGGCTTTAACATCAATGCAAGTCACTTATCATCCAAAGCAGACTGGATTAAAAAGTGAGATCCACATGGAATGTATGAACAGTCACAACAGAATCATCAGGAATTTTTTTTTTCAGGAATGCAACACCTACTGGAAGAGAACAATGAACAGAAGACAGAAATAAAGCGTCTTAGAACACTACTGGCAAGCAAGTCTACAGTGGGTAAGTGCATCAAAGATCTTTAATGAAAAATATTCAGTGTGATTATTTTAGATATGTTTTTCATTAGGCACAATAAACTTGTGAAACTGAGGAATAAAAATCATATTTCACTCTCATCAGGTGAATGCCTTCAACAATGTGGATCACCAGCAATAGCACTTTCCAGCTGTGGTCATTTGACACTCTGCAAAAGTTGTTGGGAAGACTATTCTCTACACAACAAGATCATCAAGGAAGACATTGCATTTCTGAAGTGCCCACTGCTAACATGTCAGTATCTTGGCAAATTGCTAGAAGACTACTGGTTTGTTTCTTGAGAGAGGCTTGAAGGAAAAAAGATTAGAAAGAGATTTGTTGTGATGAATGTGAATTGTGATTAATGTGAATTGTGATGAATATGAATTGACTGAAATATTTTTGGAATTGTTATTTCCTTCATCATTCAAGAAGCAATTTGGATGTATAATCACCACTTAAGAGCACCAATGACATCCACAAGTCAACAACAGTCATTCACTGTCATTTTATACATCTCAGGAAAGAGCTACACAGATTTTAGAAAGGAGTTGGAGGCACTCAACATATTAAGATTAAGGATAGCAAAAAATATTCCAAAGGGAATCATACTAATTTTAATCCCCCAGCATCAAGTTGTACTTATGAATTAAGATGAACATGGATATCAAATTGGAGAGACTTTTCATACTTTGAAAATGCAAACAGATGTTTTAGTTATACTCACATTTCTTGAGAAAATGAGCTTGACTTGATAAACTTTGTACCACAGAAAAATTCAGAAGTTGGGAAATGTAAAGCACTGGATTAAAATAAAAGGCTGAATGTTTGCAAGGAAAACAAAACAAAAAACAGATGACAATCCATCTCAACAGTTGTTTCTGTGACCTATCATTCTCTAACATACACATTCCAATGAAAAAAAAAAAAAACAAGCCTCACATGTACTGCAATGAATTTTCATAATTGCATGCACTTAATTCTTGCTTCCAGAATTGGCATGTGAACTTCTCCCCTTTGATGAGATGATGCTGAGTTGCTCCTTCTCCTCTGGATCTGGATCTGAAGATTGAGTTCTTTGGCTATTACATAAATCAAATTGGGAGATTAGGGATAAAACATACCAACCTTGATTACCTCCAATGCTACCAGAACTGCACAGAATGAAGCCAGTATCGACTTCTTTGCAAGACTTGAATCCCGTAGCACTCAATGTTGTTGACCTATCCTTGGGAAGAAGAGGTTACAATTAATAAAAACAACTCATGAGTTATGACTTAATACAGGACTATGTCCCCATGTACGTATTCATTGTCAGAGCACTGCCACGAATCTATTTTATGCTCAGAGTCCAACAACATTTGCACAAGGATACCATGGACATTAGTTTCTTCATTTAGCTTTCACACAGCTCGCAATAACTGCATGACAAAAGAACTTATAATTCACATAAACAGAAGGAAATTCATTCCCACCTGCTTCTTGGAAGATGAACACGATTGACTTCAATATCGGTTCCGTTTTTAGCTTTCAGTTTCATGCCAATGTCGTAGGTTACGGAGTCTGCACAGATCCAACTTTGAGCATCTCAGATTCAGGTGAATCCCACCTAAGTGTAATTTCAAATTGTTACAGGGGTTTTGAAAGACAAAAACAAGGGTTACCAAGGGCAGAGAAACAACAGAGAGCAACAATAAACGGCCAAAGACCTCATACACGACCGTTACCACTCTGGAACCAAGGATGTCTGAACAGGGCCATTCGTCTCTTTGTCGTTATAACAGTGGGTGTGAACATGAACACGAACTTGAAAATACGCCCATCTTCCGAATGCACGATCGAATCCCACAAGTTGGAAGAAGAAAACTAAATAAATAATCTCGAATCTTACTTCGTTGGCTTGCTCCTCAAGCTTGTTCTCAGCCACGTATCCCTCCTCAAAGAATGATTTGCGGATAAAGATGGCGAAACAGAATCTCCATCCCTGCGATTTGAGATACAGAATCAATCAGTGAAGTTCGCGAATACAGATAAGAAAATCCTTACGCAGACGCATGGAAGTCTGACTCAGGTTTTTCTTCGATGCATTCGTAGCTGTCTTCGGGCGTGGGAGTGCAAACGGTCGGAAGCCTGAAGAAAATTGAATTCTGCAGTTGATACATAACAATTTAAAACACAGAAAATCAACCACTATGACATACTCTCGGTTGAAGATGGAGCACAACACCTATACGCAAACATTTTCACATCTGATCTTGTTAATTTGATTAGCTCTATGTCGACAGATATAGAATACAGTACAGTAATACGCAACTTCAATGACTGCACCTGAATACCATTCTCTCCCGAAGATACCGCACTCGGGTGGAAATAATCTAGGGCTTAGTCTCGATTTTGACAAGTTCAGAATAATTCGTGAACTAGGACACAGAAGGGGACAGAATATCCCACCTCATCCCAAGACAGTGCCAAATAAGTAAAATTAGAAGATCTTGCACAATAAATCGACAGAAGAATTTGTTTCGAGATTCAGAATCGATACTGAACAAGTAATAAAATCAGCGAGTTGGAAAAACGGGACAACAGAACAATCGCAAAAAGGTAACAATATGGTAATGAAAGAAGGTCAACTCACCCAGTATGATCCGAACTACGATTTTCTTTATTAGCCGAGTTCGCTTCAGCAACAGCATCATACTGAAGTTTCTTCGGCGTGAAGGAACGCGAAGACATCATTAGTACGCGGGAATTTAATTTCCACGAGTTGGGAGGGATGATCTTTTTTTTTTCCAGACAAAACGAAAGGTCACGTGACCAATCGACGCTGGGTCGAGTTGACACCCCCCGACTTTTCCACGGCTTTTCACTGGCCTTCCCGGGGTCATGATGAGCAAACAATGATTGCATGATGCGTCTGTCATTTTCTGGATGACCGAGCAGTGTAATTGGTTCAGTTCTGTATATAGATAGTGGCCTTCCTGATGCGAGGCAAAAAAAATATTGGCAATTCATCACGCTGATTTACGTTTCAAATCGCCCGAGGTTGAAGAATTTTCAACAGCCCCAATGCCTGACCTATTATTGATTTCAGAGGGTATAGTCTTCAAAAACGGCAATTTTATGAAAGTTGCGTCTTCGCCAAATGAAAATATTCTGCTGAAAATTATTTTGTTTTGCCTCCTTATATACAGCATTGAAAAAAATTAATTTCTCCCCTTGACTCATTGAGCAGAACGATATTTTGTAGCATTAATTGTTTTTAGTTTGAAGAATAAAAATTTTCACTAGAATCTTACTGACTGTTAGGAGTTTACTTACTATGACACAACATATATGCCATATATATCCCGACTACGACAGAAAATAAAAAAAAATTTCTAAGGACGGATTGCTTATCAAACTTGAGAATGTCTCTTACTGCCCATATTCAGTGCATCTTTATTTTAAAATAAGTAATATGCAATCTTGCATGTATCACGGTTTTATATGTACAGTAAATTATGGTCAACATCCAACATTAAACCGTAGTAAATTGAAGACAAAGTTTACGTACTGAAGCTAGATACAGCATCAAAATGATGTTTTGAACATCCCCTGGACGGCTAGCGAGCCTTTTCCTTAGCTTGATAAAAAAATGTTAATATAGATGTCGCATGAGGTTCAACAGCATCACCGAAACGNTGAAGACAAAGTTTACGTACTGAAGCTAGATACAGCATCAAAATGATGTTTTGAACATCCCCTGGACGGCTAGCGAGCCTTTTCCTTAGCTTGATAAAAAAATGTTAATATAGATGTCGCATGAGGTTCAACAGCATCACCGAAACGAGGCATAACGAGGCATCCGACCCATGATCTCAATTCAAATTTATTTCGCCATGTCATTTTGATAAGAATACCAGCCTAAATTCATCCATAGCCAGGCTTTTCAGTTTATTTTGGATCATACTTCAGACAATCGATTGTAGTGTTGAATTGTTCTCCATAGGTTCAAGATAATAATGAGTTTGAATCAGTGTGCGCGTGGTTGAAACCAGAACAAAAAACGCATTTTAAATGTCAAGCAGTTACAAGGAGGATGAAAAATAAGTAATTTTGAGCACAATGATTGATCCTTTAGATTATTGATTTGGTACCGAATGCATGACAATTATCGTAAGCGTTTTCTCTCTTTTTTTTCGTGCTGCGCGGATTCGCCAAATCACGACACATCGTTCCTCAATTTTTTTTTTGTGTGCATCGGAGCATTCAGAGTGCATGACCTGCTTTTTGCATGCATTTGCAAAATTGTGGGCGTGTGCTGCGAAATCCCTGAATATCCCTCGAACGTATATAATGAGTATAGAGTATACGGTTCAGGCTTTATTTTTGGAGGTCAGACGCTCCCTATTTTGGGAAAGGAATTCCGCACCTTGCTTTGCGCGAACTGAAAGGTGTAAATATGAATAAATGAACAGGGTCGCAGTCGTGGTTCCGACGACGTGCTCCACATCATGACCTCTCTTTTCATCCCCCCCGTTCCGAAACCTGACAAACTTCGAATGAAGTTCTGCTGCGGGAACCAGAGGAAAAGCGTGGTGACCCAACGTGACTCGATTCCATTTTCGTCGCTGTTGGTGGAATGGCTGAAAAAATAAAATAAAAAAACCGGGTAGTTTTAGTGAGAGAACAAGCAAAGGAAAAATTGACAGAGAGACGAATAGTACAGTACCTAAAAAAAAGCTGCGAAGTTTAAATTTTTTTCCGGGTCTTGTTGAAAAATACAAAAGCCTAGAAGAACTTTTGCCTTGAATGTGCAATCAACTCTGCAAAAATAACTGGCAAAATCTTATTTTCTGCGGACTTCTTCTCAGAAGCTTTCCGTTGCTGCACAGGATCAACATCTTCACAACCTGGAAAAAAATCCTGTAATGAGCACTAAAAAGATGAAAAAATAAAAAGATTTCCTGAAAGGACGTGCGGAACTGGGACATTCGAAGGCTGTATAACACCATGGCAATAATTATTTTATTTTCTCTTCACCATTTTGGTGAACAAATACCGTCGCAAGAAAAAGTGTTGAATTGACACCGGAAGCCACTAAATTTTTCAGGTTGTGATCAGATGTTGAAAGCGGGCTTAGAATGCATTGAAAAATACCCAAACTGAATTAATATCATAAAAAATTAAAATTTAGAGCACCGAAATCAATCAATTGCTGAGTTTTCTTTTAATCGAAACAAAGATACTTATTGACATTTATGTTATGTTTAGTGCGATCAATTTCAAAGAGCTGTTCCGAGTTTCGTCATTAGCCAAATCAGTGAAATTTGAAAACAAAATCATAGTATTTTTTTATTAATATTCGAGGCTCCCTGATATTTTATTGTAGCTTGGATTTTAGTGACCTTCATTGACACGGTTATTAAAAAGAGAGAAAAAACCCTTTCGTGTACTTTATTTTGACGATTTCAGTACATTTCCCTGCACGCAGGAGTGCCAAATATTGACACTCCGCATTGCCGAATTCGCGTGTCCCGTGTTCACTTCGCTAAAAATTTCATCAGCTGCTCCTCCGGTGCTCGTCATTGTACCATTTTCAATTTTGCACGTTTCGTGTTCCGAAAACCGGCCAAATTATTAATTCTGCTGGAAAAAACGGGGCTTTCCCCAGCCAATTACGCACTTATTTCATCATCTCGTGCGACTGACACGGAAAAAATAATTCTTTTTTTTTCTCTCGTCTATTATGAAAGTGTGTCTCTTTTTTCGTTGTCCTATTAACTGTTATTTCGGAAGTTCAAAATTCCTGTCATTATTGCCATTAGTTGACTGAAAATGCAGGCCAGAATTCCGTATCGTGATTCCATGAATGTTCTATTTTTCCACCGTGTCAAATGAACGTTTCGGGACCGAATAGATCAATAACTCATATCGGATTCGTCTCAAACCCGTGCATAATTCAGCACAGTCTGACCTTAGCTTTTTTTTTCTACCTCCTCGGGGGGATTTCGGAGGATCGGGTTCAGTTTTGGTTCGGCTGGGAAATGGGTGTTCCAGTCACGAAACCCGGGGGTGTATCGAGGATATTAGTGGAAAAAGAAATTACAATTTTATGTACAGATCTTGCAATTGATGCACAAACCTTGATTCCTTTCGCTGCTCCTGAAAATGATAAAACTTGATTAAATCCGGGTCTGATGAATTTTCTGAGTTATCAGTTCGAGTAAAATAAATGACATAACATTGTACTGTAAAATGTATTTAAAAGAGAATTGCATTAAAATGCGGTGAAATTTGTTTTGGCAAATTCTTGCTTGCAAATTGTTTGCAGCTCTTAACGGTACACCAGGAAAGTTTTTCGAGTCTCGATACGGAAAATAATTCTGCGATTATCAAAATTTTCAAGTTGGCAAACGGCTTTTTGTATTCTGAATTCACTATAATAGAAGTTATGAAATTCTTCACGAAAGGCGAATATAATTGTTGAAGGAAAATGAGAATTTTTCTTCCTACCAGAATTATTACTTTTTTTCGTTTTTGATTCTTTCAAGAAAGTTGATTCAATTTAACTTGCGAATCAATACTCTTTCTGAGCCTTTCGATAAATAAACGTGAAATGATCTTTATTGGTACAGTACTGTATACTTGATGAATCCCAGTGAGTTGCTTTGAAATACCAATCGTGTCTTTGATGAATGAGTTTCATCATGCCAAAGGAAAGAATTTCCGGCGAAAATCGGAAATTTGCAGCTTTCTCAAATTTTGATTTTATTCCATAAAATGGGATGCTCGATAAAATTTATATCTCTGCGGAAGTAGTAGTCGGAAGTCACGATTTCTTGTTGGATCAATTTTCAGAGCACGTTTAAAAGGAAATCGTCTCCCATTATTTATGAACCTCGTTCAATTCCCTTTTTGTCCCACAAAATCTTCTAAATTTCGTGAAATCAATTTTGCTGAATACTTTTTGGATTCTGAAATTTATTTCCTTCTATCTTTGAGAAATTCCGTAGATAAAAAAAAACAAGACGAAATCGGGGGACGAATAAATTTATACCCGTGTTCTTTCATGGAGATTTCTTCGAAAAAAGTCCAAAATAAAATTTTTAAACTTCTTTTTTTGAAGATCAGAGAGCAGAAACAGTTTTTTCGGAAGAAATAAAATTGCTGTTGCGTTGAGACAAAAATCCACCTTAATTTATTCCCCAACTTTAGACCTTTGTGTTTTCAAAACAAAATACAAGAAACCATCAAGAGAAGCAAGATGAAATCTGCGGAATAAGGTCGAAAGAGGGCAATGTATGCAGTATCTATGTTGCATAATAGATGCGCGCCGAAACTTTGTAACCATACGAGGGCCAGGGAATTGGATCCCGATGCTTTCAAGCCCCGGGTTCGTGACGTCTTTTGAACTCATGACATTTCAGGCTGCTTTAAAAAAAAATGTATTGTTATTTTTCAAGCAAATTTCCTTCAAATTACTGTATACTATTCACGATGAGCTTCATCGAAAAGTGGAGAAGAGAAAAGAATTCGCGGAGCGGAGATTCCGATTTTTATTTTCGTCTACCCCGTAAAATGTACTGTATTCGTATTTTCCCCTCATCAAATCAGATTTAAGTTATTAAAAAAAAATTATTAACGATTTTAAGGCATTATCTTAAAGGAGTCATTTTTCTTTGAAAAGATCCTGCGTCGAAAAAAGTTTCTGGTTCTTCCAAAAATGATTCAAGATAAATAGCAGTTCGGAGTCTTCAGACTGAAGAAAATGTAAATACCGAATTTTTTTTTGAAAAGTGACTCATGATTTATGTATGCAACGACTTGCGTAAGTTTCTGGTTCTTCCAAAAATGATTCAAGATAAATAGCAGTTCGGAGTCTTCAGACTGAAGAAAATGTAAATACCGAATTTTTTTTTGAAAAGTGACTCATGATTTATGTATGCAACGACTTGCGAGTACTGCGCGCAATTTTTTTTCTTTTCACACATCATTCTGGTTCATTTATGCTTGGTTTTAATATTCAATTTTGCCTTGATATCGTTTTGAAAGTTAGAAATTCATTATAAGGCCTTGATGCCAGGACTGGAATCAGAAAACATCCCACCTGCTCCAGACATATATACGCTTTTCGTTGGACTGATGGAGAAAGTTGTGATGTGGTACACAATCCAAAAGTGACGGAGGCATCAAAGTACTTGGAAGTATTCATGGACCGGATGATCGTCAAATATTTGTGACTCTGTATACTGGTTTAATCATGAGTTCAGTTGAAGTGAGCCTCAGTGCGGAAAATCGAAACTTTAAACTTACTCTGCCAGGGTTTTCGAATTTTTTCCCGAACGAAATATGTAGGTTTTTTCCGATAAACACGTGATATTTCAAAATCGCTGATCGATGGGAAATTATAATGAACTCGAACTTCAAAATTAACGTCAGCAAACAAGATTTCAATTTTTTCTTAAGCTGTTGCTTATGGAATTCTGTATTTCTTCCTCATAAACAGACAAAAGATAAATGGATGTGAAGTACCGACATTTTACCCTTACTTGAAGCTGAAAGCATACCTAATAAAATGTTGTGTAGGATGATGATGTATGTAAAATACAGTATAATTATCTGATCACTACAGCGTTCAATGCCTTTCTTAAGTCTTGCAGTATTTGCTGAAAATATGTCTTTATCTCCCCAATGATCTTGAAATAAAAAAGGCATGCGAAAAAATGTCCTCTTTACGTCTTGGTCAGTAGCTCGGTCTATTTCAAAAATTTATTCCAGGCACTAAAAATGTAAAACAATTGGTCTTATGCCTTTTCAAGCCGTAATTCTGTTCTTCAGTAATTAAGTACTGCATGGGTGCTAGCCTCCATATAATCACGTCACAATGAGTAACCATGATAAATTCCCCAAGTCTTGTGAGTCATAGAAGGTATATCTCAGCAGAATTCTTTACGCACAAAAATGCACTTCGGTTACAGACGAAACTTGATAGCTTCCCAAATGCAAAACGAACTCCATCAGTTGTTTAGAAATAGAAAAAGATCATGTTGACAAAAATTAATTCTTTTTGTTGTCGATGCCCGGGTGTCAGATCGCTAAAAACTGCGTTTTCCAGGAAAAACCTGCGACTCGCAGGACGTTAGGTCCCGGTGGCAACGCTGCTCTCGGGTAAAAAAAAAAGACACAAAAAAAGCACTTGACCTCATCAATAAGATCCGATGACAGGCATCTCGAGTGACGACGAAGAAATTTTGGGACACCACTCCTGGGAGGAAAATAGAAATTTGAGACACACACACCCATAAAAAAAAAAAAAAGAGAGAAAAGAAGAAAGGATGAGGGAGGAAATTGTGCGCCTATGAGACGCTTTTTCCCGTTGATACTTTATAGTAGGGGAGTGTTTGCTCTCCCAAAGACGGAAACTTTTCTCATGGGAGGGATGAAAAATCGTCGCGAAGAAACGCGAACCCAATTTGCTATTTCTGTCCCGAATTTTTTTCATTTTTATTCTTCTTTTTTCTTCCTGGTTCTACGTAGAATATACATAAACATGTCCCCCTCTGAAATTTCAAACACTTATATCTCGTACGTGTAATCGGAGCAATTTCAAATCGGTGATTTTTCTCGAAAAGGTAATAAATATATGGAACGATTCGTAAGTTTGATATTTCTGGGATCTTCCATCGCTTTATTGGAATATCATTTATGAAATTCTCCATTGTTTCATTTATGAACACTGTAGTGACTTCTGAAAATTGATTTTGTTGATTTTCGTGGGAAAAGCCTCTGTTGAGCGCCAAAGTAGCTTCAAAAAATTTAGCGAAGGATTTTTTACAAATTAAATGAACTTCAGTACAGTATTTTCAGAATCACACACGGACTTTTCATTCAGCACACTAATGCATAATAGCGGCAATTCACTGAAGAAACCCTAAGACTTAAAAAAAAATTCTAATAGTTCAACGATACCTTCTCATTCTTAATGCATCTTTAACGTTTTATAAAGATCGAAAAGTTAAAAAAATCAATCGAAACAGTCAGCGTTTTTGAGTTTTCCAAAAATGAATGATTAAATCTTCATGAATAAGATTACCATGGGAATTCCGAAAAAGTTTTTCTGATCCGTTGGTTCATCTACAATTTTTTGGTCTCTTGCCTTTTTAAATATATATTTTTAATGAATATCAAGTAATTTTCACAGATTATCATTTGAAATTGTTCCAACATGTGTCCTCATTGAAAGCCCAATAAAATTATACTTCAATATTGCCGGGAAATCCGTTTTATCTGTCGAAGTGGAGTGTTCTCTAATTTTTTTTGGCTTTGTACTTATTGCCAAATATTCAAAATGATCTGAAAAAAATATTCTGAAATATTATTAATCTGCTCTCGAAGCCGTTAACAAAAATCGTGAACTTGACAATTTTACTTTCGATTTTACTTGTCATGCTAAATATGTTGGAAAAAACTTCGGCATGCCGACAATTCGGCGCCAGATTAATTTTAAACGACAGTCTTTTCCGAAAATTTCCAACAGCTTCTGCTGGAGCCTGGGAACCAAACCCGAGTTCGATTCCCAGGCCCTCTCGCGAGAAGAACTTCAGTTCATATCTTTAATTCAATCACTCCTTTTTCTATTTTTTACATCCATTCTATATCACATTTTTCAGCTTTGTGAGTTTGTCTGTTTGACATCTCTTTTTCTCACAAAAGTGGTAGCAGAGCGTGGTTTCTTTACGCCGCCTCTCTTCTAATCAAAAAAAAAAAAAAAAAATTTATCTCACTGCGTCTATCGTTATTTTCTCTTTTCCAAAAACTATCTTTGAAACCCAAGTCCTAACGCGAAAAGTGTTTTTGAAAAGTGTACAAGTGATCTAAGATTAAGCCTCAATTAGGCATTTCCCACAGGTGATAATCCAAAACCCTACCAAAAAACCAAAACTATCAACAAAAGGAGAACTACAAAAGGTGACGTAAGGAAAAGAGGAAAAAACCCTCAAAACATCCAAGACAAATCGAAACAAAGAAAAACCAACCGAAAAATGCCACCAAAGGCAATGAAGAAGAAACCGGGAAGGCCTCCCAAAAAGATCATTATTGATCAAAACATTGAGATTGAAACTCAAAGCCAAAACGAAATACATGAAGAAGTTGAAACTCCTACTGAACCAGAGACACCAGGAAGAAATTTGGCTACCTTAACCACTTCAACATGCACTTCTGATTCATCCTTAAATACACCGCTGTCATCAACTGAAATCATATCCGAAAACAAAACCAACAATGCTTTTTGTGATTTAACATCAAAACTCTTCCGAATTGTACAACTAATTCGTAAAGGAGATTGGGCAAACGCGGAACCTAAACAAGACCTTAAATTAAAAACCTTTGAAGAAATCATTGAAAACTTTTCTGAAGCTTACGCATTCCTCTCTATGACCCAACTTGACTTTCTTGATCAAGAAGATACAAATGAAATCATGGCCTTGAAAAAAGAAATAACTAACCTTGCTCCGCATACACCGCAATCTTTGTCGAAAGAGTGGAATACTCTCAGGCCAGCGCAAAAAACTATACTCGATATCAATTTTCCGGAACCCCCAGCCGTAATGGTTAACGCTCCTAAATCCGTTTCACTGAGTGAAAGCTTTGATGATGAGGACGAAGATTCAGACTCAGACACTGAAGAAGGATTTGCTGTAGAAGCAGAAATTAAGATGTACGGTAAAGGACAGTCTATTTTAAAAGGAAAAACTCCTGTGCAGTACATACAAGACTATCTGAGAATTGAATTGAAGACGTTTCGTAAATTCAAACCTGAACAGGATTTGGATCAAGACTTTGACCGAGTTTGGTCATACTACAAACCAATCCATAAGGCACCGATCTATGAACTGACTCCTGAACAAAGAATTAAACTGTACCTAATGCATTTTGATGAAGACGCACTGCAAATGCTGAGGGGGTTGGATAGAAAAACTGAGCTGTCCGATTATTTGGATCTGGTGAGGAAAACGTTCTATGCCTTTGGAAAAGTTGAACAAGTAGTTCAAAGATTCTACTCGCAGTTGGAAAATCTACCAAATCCAGATGGCTCCTATTCCGGGGGGGCAGTATACATGAATGATGTCATTGACTTAATTGCTAAACTGACCAATATGAAAGAAAATATACACTCAATCCACAATCGTATTTGGACCCTGGTCAAGAATAATTTAAAAAGGGGAAAACTGTACAAAATCTTGAAAACATCAATCAAGAAGAAGAATAAACTCATGTGGAAACAAAACCCCGAACAAATGTACAGATGGTATTGGAAGAAACTTAACAACAACGCTTCTGTTGATGAAGATACTCCTCAATCAAATATTGGGATATATAAAACTTCAGCAGAACCCAAAACTGCAGTAGTTAACAAAACGGTCAAAACAACTCCAAGTGCTCAAGTAAAGCCATCGTCGGCTCCCCCGGTTCCGAAAATAGTGAAAACTGAAACTACAGCGCAAATGTGTGAGAAAATGGAAGTCGACACTGAACCTGAAGTCAAAAAGGTCAAGCAAGAAAGAAATGAAACAGGAAATTCTGGGCAGTACAATACATACAATCAAAATATGCAAAACAATCAAGGACAGTTCAGAAATTATAATCAAAATGGACAGAACCATAACAGCTATCAATGGACAGCGCCGAATTACAGGCAAAACCGATTCCAACAAATGACTTTCACAAAGAAGTGCCCATTTTGCGGACAAGAACATTACCCAAATCAGTGTCATCAAAATGTAGAGCTACAGGAAAAGAATGCTAAAACTTACAGCCTTTGCCTGAATTGCTTGCGTCCTGGACATGGAGTTAAAGATTGTTGAAATTTCAAACGTTGCCAAAACTGTGGCGGTAAACATCATACGAGTCTGTGCCGAAAATCAACTCAAACAAATGGGAGTCAAGAAAATAATCAGAACCAAGCAAACAGTGCAGATTCCCAACAACCAAGCGCTGAAATTCTCAACATTGTTAAGAACCTCCAAACCGACGTGGCAGAAATGAAAAAGGTACAAGTTGTTCAAGCACAGTCAGTTCCCGTACAAAATAACGCATGACTAGAACGAATTAACATAAAAATATCATTAAAAACTCCATCACGCTCTTTTATGGAAACAACCCAACTCATAGAGACTAAAACCGAAAAGGAATTATATGCATTACTGGATTCAGGAGCACAGCTCAACCTTATAACTGAAGAGTGTGTTAATAGACTCTTGTTAAAGCCAGAAAGGCACAAGACTGGATTCAGAATAACAGGAGTTAATGAAAATGACCCCGAAGATCTGACATCAACATCTTATGTAGATATAAGTCTCAAGCCAAGAAAAACCATTGGAATAGACCAAACGTTCAAAATCAAAGCAATGGTAGTACCTTTGGACAAGCCTTGGGCAAGCACCAATCCACAGATCATACCTTGGATCAAAGAATATCAACACAATCTTGCCAACCCCAGAATAGTACATTCCAAACAGTTTCCCTTTGACCTAATACTGGGGGGCAAAGATCTCATACCAATATTTACGTTTGATAAAAAACCAATCATTGCAACAAATCAATTTCAACTCTTACACTCAAACGTTGGACTCATCCCTCGTGGTAGTTGGGATAACAAAGGAAACGAAATTCAATACACTAACAGACCAACTGTGTTCAATGTCAGAGTAAACGAAAATAGTATACTGGACTGCAAGCTTAATCAAGAAATTACCAAAAGTCTGAGATTGGATCGAATTGAAATATTTGGAAATACAGACAAAGTGAAAAGCTCAGCTGAAGAAGAATTGTCCAATTATCTGAAGAAAAGTAGTGTAAAGAGGAAAGAGTTAGAAGAGGGTGATGNNAGAGACACCAGGAAGAAATTTGGCTACCTTAACCACTTCAACATGCACTTCTGATTCATCCTTAAATACACCGCTGTCATCAACTGAAATCATATCCGAAAACAAAACCAACAATGCTTTTTGTGATTTAACATCGAAACTCTTCCGAATTGTACAACTAATTCGTAAAGGAGATTGGGCAAACGCGGAACCTAAACAAGACCTTAAATTAAAAACCTTTGAAGAAATCATTGAAAACTTTTCTGAAGCTTACACATTCCTCTCTATGACACAACTTGACTTTCTTGATCAAGAAGATACGAATGAAATCATGGCCTTGAAAAAAGAAATAACTAACCTTGCTTCGCATACTCCGCAATTGTTGTCAAAAGAGTGGAATATTCTCAGGCCAGCGCAAAAAACTATACTCGATATCAATTTTCCGGAACCCCCAGCCGTAATGGTTAACGCTCCTGAATCTGTTTCACTGAGTGAAAGCTTTGACAATGAGGACGAAGATTCAGACTCAGACACTGAAGAAGGATTTGCTGTAGAAGCAGAAATTAAGACGAACGGTAAAGGACAGTCAATTTTAAAGGGAAAAACTCCTGTACAGTACATACAAGACTATCTGAGAATTGAAATGAAGACGTTTCGTAAATTCAAACCTGAACAGGATTTGGATCAAGACTTTGACCGAGTTTGGTCATACTACAAACCAATCCATAAGGCACCAATCTACGAACTGACTCCTGAACAAAGAATTAAACTGTACCTAATGCATTTTGATGAAGACGCACTGCAAATGCTGAGGGGGTTGGATAGAAAAACTGAACTGTCCGATTATTTGGATCTGGTGAGGAAAACGTTCTATGCCTTTGGAAAAGTCGAACAAGTAGTTCAAAGATTTTACTCGCAGTTGGAAAATCTGCCAAATCCAGATGGCTCCTATTCCGGGGGGGCAGTATACATGAATGATGTCATTGACTTAATTGCTAAACTGACAAATATGAAAGAAAATATCCACTCAATTCACAATCGTATTTGGACCCTGGTCAAGAATAATTTAAAAAGAGGAAAACTGTACGAAATCTTGAAAACATCAATCAAGAAGAAGAATAAACTTATGTGGAAACAGAACCCCGAACAAATGTACAGATGGTATTGGAAGAAACTTAATAACAACGCTTCTGTTGATGAAGACACTCCTCAATAAAACATTGGAATATACAAAACTTCAGCAGAACCCAAAACTGCAGTAGTTAACGAAACGGTCAAAACAACTCCAAGTGCTCAAGTAAAACCATCGTCAGCACCTCTGGGTCCAAAAATAGTAAAAACTGAAACTGCAGCGCAAATGTGTGAGAAAATGGAAGTCGACACTGAACCTGAAGTCAAAAAGGTCAAGCAAGAAAGAAATGAAACAGGAAATTCTGGACAGTACAATACATACAATCAAAATATGCAAAACAATCAAGGACAGTTCAGAAATTACAACCAAAATGGACAGAACCATAACAGCTATCAATGGACAGCGCCGAATTACAGGCAAAACCGATTTCAACAAATGACTTTCACAAAGAAGTGCCCATTTTGCGGACAAGAACACTACCCAAATCAGTGTCATCAAAATGTAGAGTCACGGGAAAAGAATGCTAAAGCTTACAGCCTTTGTCTGAATTGCTTACGTCCTGGACATGGAGTTAAAGATTGTCGAAATTTCAAACGCTGCCGAAACTGTGGCGGTAAACATCATACTAGTCTGTGCCAAAAACCAACTCAAACAAATGGGAGTCAAGAAAACAATCAGAACCTAGCAAACAATGCAGATTCCCAACAACCAAGCGCTGAAATTCTCAACATTGTTAAGAATGTCGGTGCATCCTCTTTCGGTTCCTCCCACTGCCAGTGGGTCATCTGGAGGCCGGTCAAGTTCGTTTGATTTGTCAGGGGCTGTCGCTGCTGAGCCCGAAATCCAAGTGTTAGAGCAGATTGCTCCCGAACCTCCGAAACTCGTCAACTACATCGGATTTGGGGCTAGTGTTGCCAGTTTGTCCAGGGGATCGTCATCAGAAGTCCCTGCGGATCCTCCTCAGCATCAAGCATTCCAGGTAGCGCATGCTCCTCTGGCAGAAGGCCTTACTGATGGTTCGTTTTCAAGTTTTTATTTGACAAAATTTTTGTTGGGGGTTTTTGAGCCTTTTCTTTAACAAATTGTTTCGTTCTTTTCAACGTTTTTTCAGATGTTTTGAGGCGTATTTTTTGGAGCAGGAGTTTTATTCCGGATGACGAGATTGCCTTTAGAAGAAATGCTGCCGTCAACTTGGGTCTGACCCCGAAACATGCAGAGACAATTGGATCTGTCCAGCTTCCGATTCCTGGGTGTATAGTGCAGGACTGGACTCATGGTACACCACTATTTCCGCACCGAGGTCCTTTGAAGAGGATGGGAGTTTTGAAGAAACCCAAGGTACTAATCATAAGTGATTCGCTGATGGCGTACATTCGCCTTGCTCTGGGACCTGAAACGTTTGTCACTAATGTACGAGAGGAGAAGGCTTTGTTACGGCCAGTCTGTGACTTTTCTCATCTGTTGGAAGATTTACCGATGCATGTATATCAGGTGTGTTTTAGACAAATTTCTTGGTTTTGTTAAAAATAATTCAGGTTGAAGAGTGATCAGGTTCCAGATGAAGTTTAAACTAATATGAATTTCCCTCTTTTCTTTTTGTTTTCTCTTTTAATTTTTTAGTGGTCAATGAGTGGGTTATCCTTTGGATTTGGACAAACTCGGAGTCCGGAGGATTTGAAGCGGCGCATTTATGCGGACCTTTGGTTGGATCCCTCCTTCAAATTTACCCATGTTTTTATTTGGCTGGGGACAAACGACATAAAAGCCCTGGTATCGGAGATTGAGGATTCGCCGGTGTCGAACTTCTCAGGATTCATGGAAGTTTTTCATGAGTTCATGTGTCGTGTTTCTGCTGTTTTTGACGCCACCACGTTTGCCTTGGGAGCGTCTCCTCTGCCACCTTGCCTGAAGGGCGGGTTTATTCATCCGGAGATTCTGATGTCTGCCAATGGAATGCCCTCTTTCCCTTTGAGGATGAGAAGTGGGAGCTGCAAGGTTCCTGAAACTGAGCGCCTGAACGTGGCGTATGCTTTGTTGCGGGAATTTCGCTGCCGCCTGATTCGTTTGTCTGGAGTACGCCAGCAAGGCACTGGTTGCAAAGGATGGTTTTCTGCTGCCACTCCCACAGATCATCTGGCTTCATTCGTCAAGGTGGATTGTCTGTCTGGTGTTTTTGGGCACATAATGTTGCGCGCATATCTGACGTTTGCTCGCGAAAATGCAATCTCTATCCAATTTGGATTGGCTCTTGACACCAGGGATGACAAGTAGTGCCTTGTGAAATCTTGCACTGGTAGTCCGCCGTATTGGGGGGACAGAGGTAACATTGTTCCCGGTGTTTCGCCCAACAAGCTGCATCGTCATTGTGCTGAATCCGACTATAAGAGTTGTCTCGGTGGACCTCTTGGTCGTGTTGAATTGGATGGTTTAGCGGTTTTTACGGATCCTTTTGAAAGGTGAGTTGAAGAATGAGGTACAAATGTTTTCAGAGATTAATCAATTTTGTGTTTTTCAGCTTGAAGTCGGTTTTCAACTCAAGAATCCTCAACGAATGCTTTTCAATCGAGTACGTCAGAGCCTTTGCGAGTCATATTTGTGAAGCTGATGCTGGGAAGATTGTTGTTGGGTCAATTGTTTGTCATCTTCCTACAGGCCAGATTAAGATTGTGATTGCCAGTAATGCTTTTCAATTGAGTGCGTCAGAGCCTTTGCGAGTCGTATTTGTGAAGCGGATGCTGGGAAGATTGTTGTTGGGTCAATTGTTCGTCATCTTCCTACAGGCCAGATTAAGATTGTGATTGCCAGGACAAGTGTTGGGTGTTGGTTGGTGGGAAAGAACTGTTGCCTCTTTGCAAAATGCAGCGACCTCGCCAGGGTAGATTTGGAGATAAATCTCCCAGGCTGATAGAAAAGGAATAGTCCCCCCCCCAGTTCAAATGGAAAGGAAAGGTTTTTGGTTTTCTTGTTTTGCGACGACTGTTTTTTAAGTTTGAGTTTATTTGATGGGGGACTTAGCTTTGTTGTGTTGTTTTTTCTATTTTTGCTGGTGTTCCTTTTATGTACGCAGTTTTCTGTTTTTTATACCTGATATAATTATTTGATGATTTTGGTTTTGATGACCTGTTGTTGAACTATGTTTGTATTGCGAATAAACTGATTTGACAGACCTTTCTGATTTTGATTTCAATTTCGAGAACTTAACAGAACAAGGGACCGAATCAAGTTCAATTTTGAGCATCTAAGTGGGATAAGTGGGTTTCTTTTCTTTCTCTCTCCCCCCCCCCCCTTTTAATTTTTGGAGGTACTGGTTTCAGAATGTCCACCGGAAAAAAGTTAAAGTTTTTTCTTAAGCTTTCTCTTCAATCTTAGTGAAGAAGGTTTTGATTGCGTCTATTTTTGACATTGCTACTTTCTTTAAGAATTCATCATTGATTTGCTGAACTTCAGCTTCAAGTGGAGTTAGATTTTGAATAACTTGATTTTTTAGGATTGTTGGTACTGGTGTTCCTGATCCCCCCGGTCTTGTTGTGGTCAATATATCAACGGACCGAATAACTCCGTCTCTTTGACTTTTGTATACTGCTATTATTTTTGCGAGTTTCCATTTCAGTCTGTGAAGGGGGGATTCTGCATTGATCATGTTTGGTTTCAATAGGACAATTTGTCCGATCTGGGGTATTAAATCTTTTCCTTTTCCCCTTTTTGTTGGGAACTTACGCAGCAATGATACGTATCCTTCATAGTACAGTTTCCAAACTTTTTCTGCAATTCCAATCCTATGTTTTGCATTTTCCGTTAGTCTTTCTTTGTCTGTTACTCCAAGAAACTTCAGAGGATCTGGACCATACAGAAATGGATTTATATCCCAATCTGCTTGGTGTGGGTTTATAAACATGGAAGGTGTTATCACCATCGGGGATTCTCTGTCAGCTGAAAGATATGTTAGAGGTCTATTATTGATCATATTCTCTATCTGGGCTCCTAGGGATAAAAGTGAATTCCAATTGTCGAATGACAAACCTTTGAAAGATCTTGCTATTCTATCCTTTATCATTCTCATGTGTCTTTCATAGAATCCCCCCACCAAGGGGCTCTTGAGGCATTGAAGTGCCATTCAACATTTCTAAACTTAACTCTCAACTGACTTTTTTGAGCTCGTAGAAGCATTGGCCATGCGGCTTGAAAAGTTGCTGCATTATCAGTCACCATGATTTCGGGATTTACATTTCTTTTTCCGCAAAATGTTTCGTACGCTCCTATGAATGATTTTATTGTTAGATCTTGGACGGGTTGTAGATCGACAGCTCTCACCAGAGGGCATGAAAAAACACAGATCGAGACTTTGTGTGCTGGGGATATTACCACCACTTTTCCATCTTTGTCCTTTTTTGTAATTTGAGTTGTTATAAAGGGCCCAACGAAATCAATTCCTACTGCTCTAAAAGGTATTGATCCATGATAATGGTATTCAGGCAATGGAGCAACAGGAGCTGCAAAGGGTTTAGCGTCGAATCTTTTACACCAATTGCATTGTGTACGAATTTCTTTCGCCAGTACTCTTCCTCTAGGGATCCAAAACGTCTTGCTCAGAGTTGACAGTATTACGCTTGGTGGAGCATGTCCAAGTTCATCGTGATATGTTTGAAACAGTGACTTCAGAATGGAGCATTTATCTTCTTTTTTAGGTAGGGGAAGAAAGATTAAGGTTTTTCGTACAGGATGCGCTAGTGACACTGTTGAACTAGTTTGAGGTCCTTGTCTGCTTACAGACTGTATCAAGGAGTATTCTTGGTTCCATTCTAAGTCAGGTTTTGTTGGAATTAGTTTTCCTTTGGACAATATGTCCCAATCTTCAGTTGCATACAATTTTTGAATCAGTCTGAATAATTCAATTTGAGCCTTTTTTATCAAATCAGGGCTTGACATTTCTTGTATCAATTTTTGAAATTTTGGTTCTCCTGTCAGTGCTCTTTTTGCAGTTCTTGTGCGTCTAGCTAGTTTGAGGTCCTTGTCTGCTTACAGACTGTATCAAGGAATATTCTTGGTTCCATTCTAGATCAGGTTTTGTTGGAATTAGTTTTCCTTTGGACAATATGTCCCAATCTTCAGTTGCATACAATTTTTGAATCAGTCTGAATAATTCAATTTGAGCCCTTTTGATCAAATCAGGGCTTGACATTTCTTGTATCAACTTTTGAAATTTTGGTTCTCCTGTCAGTGCTCTTTTTGCAGTTCTGGTGCGTCTCTTACTTCTTTCTTTGAAAAAGGTTGTGATTTTTATCCATCCTAGCATTCGATTCACGACAGTTTTCCATGATGACGCTCCACTGAATGCAAAAATGAGCGTTTTGCGTACAATAATTTTTGAAATTTTGGTTCTCCTGTCAGTGCTCTTTTTGCAGTTCTTGTGCGTCTCTTACTTCTTTCTTTGAAAAAGGTTGTGATTTTTATCCATCCCAGCATTCGATTTACGACAGTTTTCCATGATGATGCTCCACTGAATGCAAAAATTAGCGTTTTGCGTACAAGATCAGGTTGAGGTTCTTTGGGTTTGACAAAACATGGGAACATGCGTATAGTTTGTAAAGGCCATTCTTCAGGAAACGGCAGCCATTTTGGCCCATTCCACCAGAGTTTATTATCCTTTAGAACATTTGCATCACACCCTTGTGAAACTAAATCTGCTGGATTGGAGGTTCCTGGTACATGTTTCCACTGTGCTTTGTTTGAGAATCCTAGGACTGTTTGTACACGATCTTTAACATAGCATATAGCTCTTGGATTTTCTGCTTTTATCCAGTTTAAGGTAACTTCAGAATCAGTCCAAAAGACAATTCTTAGAGTTTGTAGTCCGATTGCGTTTAGTATATCTTGCATTAAGGTTACTGCCATACAAGCTGCGGTTAATTCGAGACGGTTTATTTTTGTCTCCGGTTTAAGTTTTGCGTTGTCTTTGTCTACGTTTGATTCCTTTTTTGGTGTTATTGGGACCAGTTTTGATTTTCCAAGTACAAGAGTTACCTTCGTTTCTTTCTCGGTTTTTGACAAATAATATATGGCTACACCAAGAGCATTTTTGCTTGCATCACAGAAAACGTGGAATTCTCCTGTAAGTTCATTTTTAAATCGCAAGGCTCTGGGAATTCTGATAGTTGTCGCATCTGCGGTTTCTTTGATAAGTGATTTCCAAAGTGCTGATTCAGCTTCTGTCATTTCAAAATCCCATGATGCTTTCGGATGTTCTGCGTTAAATTTTTGGAATTCCAATTTAAGTTTGGTGTTGTAGGGTGCCAACAGACCAAGGGGGTCGTATAGGCGTGCTATTATGCCTGCTGCCCTTCTTTTTGTTATTATACCGGCTTCTGCTAATAGATATATTGTTTCTGCGCAAGCTGAGACTGAGTCATCTGATGGATTGTACAAAAGTCCAAGAATTTTGTATTGGTCCATTTCCGGATTTTCACTTGGAAAGGTTCTTATTTTAGTCAAATTGAATTGTCCCTTTTTTAGTAAATCTGTTGCTTTTTCAAGTTTTGTTTTAACTTCTTGCAAAGTTTTGCCAGTTATCAGAATATCATCAACATACGTATTGTCTTCAAGTTCCTGTCTCTCGGCTGCTGTTATTCCTCCTTCATCTTCAGCTATTCTGTACAGGTATCTTATGGCGGCGTTAAGAATAAAGGGTGCACAGTTGATGCCCCAGGGGAGTCTAAGGAATCGAAAGAATTGTGGTCGATAAGACCCATCCTCTTGTTTTACTGGCCATCGAAATATTAGGAGCCATTGATCATCTTCTGTCAGTTGCACCTGGACAAATGCCTTTTTATGTCTGCTACTCCAAACGAATCTGCAAATCTCATTCTTGTGAGTATGTGTGTAAGTTTGGGCAAGATATCTGGTCCTTGGTCTAATATGTCCTTTGTTGAGGCTTTTCTGCGATCTGCAGTGTTACCTGCTATTACACTACTCTCAAGGGGGTACTTGCACTATTTGGTTGTTCGACGCCATGATGAGGCAACTCTGTAAATGGAGTTCCTCTTTGTACCAACTCATCAAGTGATGTGGGAGTTATTACCCCATCTCTTTCCCAGTCTTCTATAAACTCTATATATGCTTTTGCAAAAATGTCTCCCTTTTCCAGAGTTCTGATGACTGATCTACTTCGTTGTTCTCCTGTTATAAGGTTGGGAGACCACTTTTCTAGAAAGGTTGATGATTTGAGAAGAGGGGCTATTACTCTGCCATCAGGACCCCTTTCAATTTTCTTCAGATAATTGGACAATTCTTCTTCAGCTGAGCTTTTTACTTCGTCTGTATTTCCAAATATTTCAATTCGATCTAATCTCAGACTTTTGGTAATTTCTTGATTGAGCTCGCAGTCCAGTACACTATTTTCATTTACTCTGACATTGAATACAGTTGCTCTGTTAGTATATTGAGTTTTGTTTCCTTTGCTATCCCAACTACCACGAGGGATGAGTCCTACATTTGAGTGTAAAAGTTGAAATTGATTTGTTGCAATAATTGGTTTTTTGTCAAATGTGAAAATTGGTATGAGATCTTTGCCCCCCAGTATTAGGTCAAAGGGAACCTGTTTAGAATGTACTATTCTCGGGTCGGCAAGATGATGTTGATATTCTTTTATCCATGGTATAATTTGTGGATTGGTGCTTGCCCAGGGCTTGTCCAAGGGTACTACCATAGCTTTAATTTTGAACATTTGGTCTATTCCGATGGTTTTTCTCGGCTTGAGGCATATATCTACATAGGACGTTGACGTCAGATCTTCAGGGTCATTTTCGTTAACCCCTGTTATTTTGAATCCAGTCTTGTGCCTTTCTGGTTTTAACAAGAGTCTATTAACACACTCTTCAGTTATAAGGTTGAGCTGTGCTCCTGAATCCAGTAATGCATACAGTTCCTTTTCGGTTTTTGTTTCTATGAGTTGAGTTGTTTCCATGAAAGAGCTTGATGGAGTTTTTAACGATATCTTTACGTTAATTCGCTCTAGTCACGCGTTATTTTGAACGGGAACTGACTGTGCTTGAACAACTTGTACCTTTTTCATATCTGCCACGTCGGTTTGGAGATTCTTAACAATGTTGAGAATTTCAGCGCTTGGTTGTTGGGAATCTGCACTGTTTGCTTGGTTCTGATTATTTTCTTGACTCCCATTTGTTTGAGTTGGTTTTCGGCACAGACTCGTATGATGTTTACCGCCACAGTTTTGGCAACGTTTGAAATTTTGACAATCTTTAACTCCATGTCCAGGACGCAATTCAGACAAAGGCTGTAAGCTTTAGCATTTTTTTCCCGTAACTCTACATTTTGATGACACTGATTTGGGTAGTGTTCTTGTCCACAAAATAAGCACTTCTTTGTGAAAGTCATTTGTTGAAATCAATTTTGCCTGTAATTCGGCGCTGTCCATTGATAGCTGTTATGGTTCTGCCCATTTTGATTGTAATTTCTGAACTGGCCTTGATTGTTTTGCATATTTTGATTGTATGTATTGTACTGCCCAGAATTTCCTGTTTCATTTCTTTCTTGCTTGACCTTTTTAACTTCAGGTTCAGTGTCGACTTCCATTTTTTCACATATTTGTGCTGCAGTTTCAGTTTTCACTATTTTTGGAACCAGAGGGGCGGACAATGGCTTCACTTGAGCACTTGGAGTTGTTTTGACCGTTTTGTTAGCTACTGCAGTTTTAGGTTCTGCTGAAGTTTTATATATTCCAATATTTGATTGAGGAGTGTCTTCATCAACAGATGCGTTGTTATTAAGTTTCTTCCAATACCATCTGTACATTTGTTTGGGGTTCTGTTTCCACCTGAGTTTATTCTTTTTCTTGATTGATGTTTTCAAGATTTTGTACAGTTTTCCCCTTTTTAAATTATTCTTGACCAGGGTCCAAATACAAATGTGAATTGAGTGTATATTTTCTTTCATATTAGTCAGTTTAGCAATTAAGTGAATGACATCATTCATGTATACTGCCCCCCCGGAATAGGAGCCATCTGGATTTGGTAGATTTTCCAACTGCGAGTAAAATCTTTGAACTACTTGTTCAACTTTTCCAAAGGCATAGAACGTTTTCCTCACCAGATCCAAATAATCGGACAGCTCAGTTTTTCTATCCAACCCCCTCAGCATTTGCAGTGCGTCTTCATCAAAATGCATTAGGTACAGTTTAATTCTTTGTTCAGGAGTCAGTTCATAGATTGGTGCCTTATGGATTGGTTTGTAGTATGTTACTGGATTCAGGAGCACAGCTCAACCTTATAACTGAAGAGTGTGTTAATAGACTCTTGTTAAAACCAGAAAGGCACAAGACTGGATTCAAAATAACAGGGGTTAACAAAAATGACCCTGAAGATCTAACGTCAACGTCCTATGTAGACATATGCCTTAAGCCGAGAAAAACCATCGGAATAGACCAAATGTTCAAAATCAAATTAAGCTATGGTAGTACCCTTGGACAAGCCTTGGGCAAGCACCAATCCACAAATCATACCATGGATCAAAGAATATCAACATCATCTTGCCGACCCAAGAATAGTACATTCTAAACAGGTTCCCTTTGACCTAATACTGGGGGGCAAAGATCTCATACCAATCTTCACATTTGATAAAAAACCAATTATTGCAACAAATCAATTTCAACTTTTACACTCAAATGTAGGACTCATCCCTCGTGGTAGTTGGGATAGCAAAGGAAACGAAACTCAATATACTAACAGAGCAACTTTATTCAATGTCAGAGTAAACAAAAATAGTGTACTGGACTGCGAGCTCAATCAAGAAATTACCAAAAGTCTGAGATTAGATCGAATTGAAATATTTGGAAATACAGACGAAGCAAAAGGTTCAGCTGAAGAAGAATTGTCCAATTATCTGAAGAAAATTGAAAGGGGTCCTGATGGCAGAGTAATAGCCCCTCTTCTCAAATCATCAACTTTTCTAGAAAATTGGTCTCCCAACCTCATAACAGGAGAACAACAAAGTAGATCAGTCATTCAAACTCTGGAAAAGGGAGATATTTTTGCAAAAGCGTATATAGAGTTTATAGAAGATTGGGAAAGAGATGGAGTAATAACTCCCACATCACTTGATGAGCTGGTACAAAGAGGAACTCCATTTACAGAGTTGCCTCATCATGGCGTCAAACAACCAAATAGTGCAAGTACCCCCTTGAGAGTAGTAATAGCAGGTAACGCTGCAGATCAAGGAAAAGCCTCAACGAAGGATATATTAGACCAAGGACCAGATATCTTGCCCAAACTTACACACATACTAACAAGAATGAGATTTGCAGATTCGTTTGGAATAGCAGACATAAAAAAGGCATTTGTCCAAGTGCAACTGACAGAAGATGATCAATGGCTCCTAATATTTCGATGGCCAGTAAAACAAGAGGATGGGTCTTATCGACCACAATTCTTTCGATTCCTTAGACTCCCTTGGGGCATCAACTGTGCACCCTTTATTCTTAACGCCGCCATAAGATACCTGTACAGAATAGCTGAAGATGAAGGAGCAATAACAGCAGCCGAAAGACAGGAACTTGAAGACAATACGTATGTTGACAATATTCTGATAACTGGCAAAACTTTGCAAGAAGTTAAAACAAAACTTGAAAAAGCAACAGATTTACTGAAAAAGGGACAATTCAATTTGACTAAAATAAGAACCTTTCCAAGTGAAAATCCGGAAATAGACCAATACAAAATTCTTGGACTTCTGTACAATCCATCAGATGACTCAGTTTCAGCTTGCGCAGAAACAATATATCTATTAGCAGAGGCCGGTATAATAACAAAAAGAAGGGCAGCAGGCATAATAGCACGCCTATACGACCCCCTTGGTCTGTTGGCACCCTACAACACCAAACTTAAATTGGAATTCCAAAAATTTAACGCAGAACATCCGAAAGCATCATGGGATTTTGAAATGACAGAAGCTGAATCAGCACTTTGGAAATCACTTATCAAAGAAACAGCAGATGCTACAACACCAAACTTAAATTGGAATTCCAAAAATTTAACGCAGAACATCCAAAAGCATCATGGGATTTTGAAATGACAGAAGCTGAATCAGCACTTTGGAAATCACTTATCAAAGAAACCGCAGATGCAACAACTATCAGAATTCCCAGAGCCTTGCGATTTAAAAATGAACTTACAGGAGAGTTCCACGTTTTCTGTGATGCAAGCAAACATGCTCTTGGTGTAGCCATATATTATTTGTCAAAAACCGAGAAGGAAACAAAGGTAACTCTTGTACTTGGAAAATCAAAACTGGTCCCAATAACACCAAAAAAGGAATCAAACATAGACAAAGACAACGCAAAACCTAAACCAGAAACAAAAATAAACCGTCTCGAACTAACCGCAGCTTGTATGGCAGTAACCTTAATGCAAGATATACTAAACGCAATCGGATTACGAACTCTGAGAATTATCTTTTGGACTGATTCTGAAGTGACCTTAAACTGGATAAAAGCAGAAAATCCAAGGGCTATATGCTATGTTAAGGATCGTGTACAAACAGTCCTAGGATTCTTGAACAAATCACAGTGGAAACATGTACCAGGAACCTCCAATCCAGCAGATTTAGTCTCACGAGGGTGTGATGCAAATGTTCTGAAGGATAACAAACTCTGGTGGAATGGGCCTAAATGGCTGCCGTTTCCCGAAGAATGGCCTTTACAAACTATACGCATGTTCCCATGTCTTGTCAAACCCAAAGAGCCTCAACCTGATCTTGTACGTAAAACGCTCATTTTTGCATTCAGTGGAGCGTCATCATGGAAAAATGTCGTAAATCGAATGCTGGGATGGATAAAAATCACAACCTTTTTCAAAGAAAGAAGTAAGAGGTGCACAAGAACTGCAAAAAGAGCACTGACAGGAGAACCAAAATTTCAAAAATTAATACAAGAAATGTCAAGCCCTGATTTAATAAAAGGGGCTCAAATTGAATTATTCAGACTGATTCAAAAATTATATGCAACTGAAGATTGGGACATATTGTCCAAAGGAAAACTGATTCCAACAAAACCTGATTTAGAATGGAACCAAGAATACTCCCTGATACAGTCTGTAAGCAGACAAGGACCTCAAACTAGCTCAACAGTGTCACCAGCGCATCCTGTACGAAAAACCCTAATCTTTCTTCCCCTACCTAAGAAAGAAGTTGCTGGGTGACACACCTGGAACGATGTTACCTCTGTCCCCCCAATACGGCGGACTGCCAGTACAAGATTTCACAAGACACCACTTGTCATCCCTGGTGTCAAGAGCCAATCCAAATTGGATAGAGATCGCATTTTCGCGAGCAAACGTCAGATATGCGCGCAACATTATGTGTCCAAAAACACCAGACAGACGATCCACCTTGACGAATGAGGCTAGATGATCTGTGGGAGTGGCAACAGAAAACCATCCTTTGCAACCAGTGCCTCGCTGGCGCACTCCAGACAAACGAATCAGGCGGCAGCGAAATTCCCGCAACAAAGCATACGCCACGTTCAGGCGCTCAGTTTCAGGAACCTTGCAGCTCCCACTTCTCATCCTCAACGGGAAAGAGGGCATTCCGTCGGCAGACATCAGAATCTCCGGATGAATAAACCCGCCCTTCGGGCAAGGTGGCGGAGGAGAAGCTCCCAAGGCGAATGTGGTGGCGTCAAAAACAGCAGAAACACGACACATAAACTCGTGGAAGACTTCCATGAATCCGGAGAAGTTCGAAACAGGCGAATCCTTGATCTCTGACACCAATGCCTTTATGTCGTTTGTTCCCAGCCTGATGAAGACGTGCGTAAACTTGAAGGAGGGATCCAAACGCAAATCCGCATAAATGCGCCGCTTCAAATCTTCAGGACTCCGAGTCTGCCCAAATCCAAAGGACAATCCGCTCATTGACCACTAAAAAGAGAAAAGAAAAAAGAAAAGAGAAGTTATGATTAGATGAAACTTTTTGCTTGAAAATCAATCAGTCTCCAAAACCTAAAAGGAAAATTTCTGAAAATATTTAACAAAACCATTTAAAGACACACCTGATAAACGTGCATCGGAAGGTCTTCCAGCAAATGAGAAAAATCGCAAACTGGTCACAATGAAGCCTTCTCCTCTCAAACATTGGTGACAAACGTTTCAGGTCCCAGAGCAAGGCGAATATACGCCATCAACGAGTCACTGATGATGAGAACCTTGGGTTTCTTCAAGACTCCCATCCTCTTCAAAGGACCTCGGTGCGGAAATAGAGGCGTCCCATGAGTGATGAAGACGTGCGTAAACTTGAAGGAGGGATCCAAACGCAAATCCGCATAAATGCGCCGCTTCAAATCTTCAGGACTCCAAGTCTGCCCAAATCCAAAGGACAATCCACTCATTGACCACTAAAAAGAGAAAAGAAAAAAGAAAAGAGAAGTCATGATTAGATGAAACTTCTACTTGAAAATCAATCAGTCTCCAAAACCTAAAAGGGAAAAATATCTGAAAATATTTAACAAAACCATTTAAAATCACACCTGATAAACGTGCATCGGAAGGTCTTCCAGCAAATGAGAAAAATCGCAAACTGGTCGCAATGAAGCCTTCTCCTCTCGAACATTGGTGACGAACGTTTCAGGTCCCAGAGCAAGGCGAATGTACGCCATCAACGAGTCACTGATGATAAGAACCTTGGGTTTCTTCAAAACTCCCATCCTCTTCAAAGGACCTCGGTGCGGAAATAGAGGCGTCCCATGAGTCCAGTCTTGCACTATACATCCAGGAATCGGGAGCTGAACAGATCCAATTGTTTCAGCATGCTTCGGGGTAAAACCCAAGTTGACAGCAGCATTTCTTCGAAAAGCAATTTCATCATCAGGAATAAAACTTCTGCTCCAGAATATCCGTCTCAAAACATCTGAAAACCATTGAAAAGAACAGAATAACTTAAAATTTGTCGCTAAAACAAAAGCTTTAAGAAACGAACCATCAGTGAGGCCTTCTGCCAAAGGAGCATGTGCCACTCGAAAGGCCTGACGTTGAGGAGGATCTGCAGGGATCTCCGACGACGATCCCCGAGACAAACTAGCAACACTAGCTCCAAATCCAATGTAGTTGACGAGTCTCGGCGGTTCAGGAGCAATCTGCTCCAACACTTGAATTTCGGGCTCAGCAACTGCAGCCCCTGAAGACTCAAAC